>CAWUFW010025691.1:0-41709 GCA_963921515.1 Calotriton arnoldi
TTTGAACATGGATGTATAACAAATTGTTCAAACTAAAGGGTAACAAAAGTACATCTAAAACAAATCAAACAGAAAAATCAAAGAGAAATAAAAGCAGTCATCATACATCGTCTACCCATGCAGGGGGAACCAGTAGATTAGAGGTAGCAACTCAGATCTACCCGTTCATTCAAACCTTTTGGGCTACACAAGTCCAATTTTTTTATCCTGAATATCTCCCTTTGTAGTAGATGTTTTATGTTGTGTCTGCCGTCTTAAGTAAGTACGGTTTCTAACACCTTTTTGTGGTCTTATAGGTTTGTTCAAGCATTCTTTAAGATTTTTGGTTCTCTGGTATGCAAAAAACGGTAAGTTGTTGAAGATACCTTTAAAATCGTCTTACGTTTGCAGCATTGGCCAGTGTTTTAACACCACTTTCTTGATTAGATAACTCCTTGTGGAAAATTTGGAAACAGAAACAGATCTTTTGGTGTAATTGGATAATTTCTGATTAGTGAGTAAAT
The DNA here is from genome assembly GCA_963921515.1 of Calotriton arnoldi. Taxonomy (NCBI): domain Eukaryota; kingdom Metazoa; phylum Chordata; class Amphibia; order Caudata; family Salamandridae; genus Calotriton; species Calotriton arnoldi. The sequence goes on from CAWUFW010025691.1 coordinate 504, forward strand.
GGTTCCTGTCTTTGAGATGTGTCCTTTCTGGAGCAGTAGTTATGATGCTATTGGGGTACCCTCTTTGTTTGAATTTGTTAGCTTGTGTATTACAATTTCTCTTGTAAAACTCTTCATTAGATGTTATTCTTTTAATTCTGAGTAACTGGGAATGTGGTAAGTGTTGTTTCAAAGCCCTTTAAAGACAACTGTTGTAGTGCAGTAATTTGTTTTTGTCTGTGGGTTTCGTGAAAACATTTGTAGTGAGAGTTTGGCCTTGAATTGTAACTTCAACATCCAAAAATGTAATCCGACGTTGGTTGATAGTTTTGGTGAAACCAATGCGTTCGTCTACGGAATTCAACTTCTCGATGGCAGAAATTAGCTCTATTTCTTGACCTTTCCATATAAGAAATATATTGTCGATGTACCTCCAAAACGTGATCAGATTGTTAGACCATTCCTGTTTTTGAAAGATATTGTCCAGCTCGAAGAGCTGCATGAAGTGATTTGCGTAGCACGGTGCTGCGCAATTTCCCATGGAGGTACCGGAAAGTTGTAAAAATAATTCAACATTCCATGTGAAGTAGCTGTGATTTAGCATAAAATGCAGTAGTTCCAATAAGAATACCTTGAGATCTTCATTCATTGACGTGTTCAAGTGGAAGGATTCTACAGCGTACAAGCCTACAGGAACTGTACCTTCATCGAATTCAGTTGATCAATTGAGTTCGATGATGGTACAGTTCTGTTCTTTGCACTATAGATGTACGATCACTGTATATGTCCATTCTACATGACTTGGGCATGATGCAGAGAGTACACATTTATTCAATGTATTAATTTCGTAATATAGCACAGTATACCCAAGTGCAGCTCCAGCAGGGTGACCAGGCAACCCGAATTTTGGCCAGTTCAGAATGGGACGTTGTCAGTTTCATAATGCATTTTCATATGTAACACGTCATGCCCCGCTTATGCCGTTTCTAGGCACTGTAATTAACAGCGCTGAATATTCCTATCCGGGAGCCTCTAGTGATGGCCCGTGGTAGTGCACCATAGATCACCCTGCGCTGACACTGGCTCTAGAGGAAGCTGTAACTATCTGCACCTTTGCGCTATTCCCTGTTATTTTCTTATTTGTGATCTTTATTAGTCGCATTTCAGGCTGATTCTACAAATGTTATTTTTGTGATCGGTGTATACCTTTTCCCCTCTTGTTTTACTTGGTTGTATCCCTTCTTTAACTGTCTGCCTGCCTTGCTGTCATCTTCTGTTTACTTTTACTTTTCCAGTGGCTAGCTTTTCTATGCTTTTTATCTGCCTTCTTGTTGTGTCTCTTGGTCGCGTGGCACATGTCCGTCGAATATTTGTTCATCCTTTTGCTTTTTCTATTTGCCTGCCTCCACTTTAGCCATTGCTCACTGTAACTGTCTCCTTTTTAGGTCGAGCCTAGCGACAGCGCGCATGCGCTGCTCGCTCTGCGAGACTGCTGTAGTAGAGTATGGGAGAAAAGCCGCGCCCACTCTCCGCCCATATTTTTCATTGGCTTGTGTCATTGTCTTTCGTAAATGCTGCCTTCGGATTTGTCAATAGGCTTGTTAGTCCCTCCTTAGTACGGCCTTGTCTTCATTTGTAACCTCCCATGGCGACTGGCCCCTTTACTTTGGTTGTTACATGGGGCCTGTTATTTAGTCTGTAAGCACTATTTACTTTATTGAGTTTCTCTTACTGCAGGCCGGATACGCGCTGCTTCAGGTGAAACCACTTGTGTTTTTTTAAGCAGCACGGCCGCCCTCGTAGCACGTGCGACTGCTTTCAATCACTTTAACCCAACATTATCTCGTATCTGTTTCAACCCCCCAAGTAAAATGGATTTAGAAATGATTAGCTAATTAAGTCATGTGAATTCCAGGAAGCACATAATCGTGCTAATGGCTGAAGCTGACAACAGCACATCTGTTACATGTCATCTGCACTAAAGCCACCTGACGGGTTGTTTTTAAAAGCCTGTTTTATTAACAACACCACCACCACCAATACCACCACCACCACCAATACCACCACCACCATCAATACCACCACCATCAATACCACCTGCACCACCAATACCACCACCACCAATACCACCACCACCACCAATACCACCACCACCAATACCACCACCACTAATCCAATACTACCGCCAATACCAATACCACCAACAATACCACCACCAATAGAACCATCACCAATACCACTACCAAGCAGCCACCAATACCACCACCACCAATGCCACCACCACCAATACCAATGCCACCACCACCAATATCATCACCCCCACCAATATCATCACCACCACCAATATCACCACCACCAATACCACCACCACCAATACCAATACCACCAGTACCACCACCACCACCAATGCCACCACCACCAATACCACCACCACCACCAATACCACCACCAATACCACTACCAATACCACCACCACCAATGCCACCACCACCAATACCACCACCACCAATACCATCACCAGTACCACCACCACCAATACCACCACCAATACTACCACCAGCAATACCACCATCCCCACCAATACCACAACCAATACCACCAATACCAATACCACCACCACCAATACCAATACCATCATCACCAATACCACCACCACCAATGCCAATACCATTACCACCACCACCAATACCAATACCATCACCAATACCACCACCACCAATAACCCCACCACCAATACCACCACCACCAATACCACCACCACCAATACCACCACCAATATCGCCACCAATACCACCACCACCAATACCACCACCAACACCACCACCACCAAAACCAATACCACCACCACCAATACCACCACTGCCAATACCATTACTAATACCACCACCAATACCAATACCACCACCAATACTAATACCACCACCACCACCAATACTAATACCACCACCACTAATACCACCACCACCACCAATCCACCACCACCAGTAACACCACTACCAATACCACCACCATCCATACAACCACCAATACCACCACCACCACTAATACCACCACCACCAATACCACCACCACCAATACTATCACCACCAATACTACCACCAATATCACCGCTGCCAATACCACCGCCACCAATACCACCACAACCACCAATACCACCACCAATACTACCACCGATACCACCACCACCAATACCTCCATCACCAATACCACCAACACTACCACCACCACCACCAATACCACCACCACCAATACCACCACCAATACCAGTACCAACACCACCAATACTCACCACCACCAATACCAACACTGCCACCAATACTACCGCCACCACAAATACCACCACCAATACCACCACCCCCAATACAACCACCACCAACACCACCACCTCAGCGCCTCTCGCTCACTAGTAATAGCAGTGGCACTGTACGAGGCCAGAGCTGCAGCCGAGACCATCCCTCCCTCCCTCCATGCCTTCCATAAAGCACAGCCGGCCCTGCTCCAGGAGGTGAAGCCAGGGCCCTCCTACAGCTGGAGTGTTTTTTATTGGGCCAAAGGTAGCAATGCCACACTGCACACTCAAATCACAGAGAGGGCAGGAAATAACCCCCCCCCGCTCTTCCTCCTGAGCGGCGACAGTGTAATCATAGAGCGAAAGGTGTTAGAGCGCTTTGTTAGTGTTTATAGCTCGGATCATATGTAACTCTCACTTCACACTTTGTGTCTGTGTAATTTACAACACTTACACATCTTCTTCACTGCAGTGTTTATCACTACTTTGAAGACGTCGCAGGCAGGTCTCTTCCTCTGATATTTACAATCTAACAAGCGGTCGAGAAGGTCCTTTATTGCAATGCAATAGGTCTTGCATTTGCGAGAGTTTAAGCTATTTGTATTGTAAATGACAATGCCTTTTATTTATGTTTTAAAACCCAAAACATAAATAAAAGGCATTGTCATTTGCAATGCCAATAGCTCAAACTCGCGTGAATGCAAGACCTATTGCATTGCAAATGCTTGTTTACCTAGATCTTCCATCTTTCTGACCTTTATTCTGCCTCATTCTACTCCATTCTGACCTTTAGTTCACCTCTTTAGACTCTTCACAGGACCGCGGGGGTAGCCTCAAGTCCCCTGCGATCCCAACTGGCTTCCTGCCTCCTGTGTATGCCGGCATTGCTTTCACACACAGAGAGCTGCTAAACATGCAGCTTCCTGTATGTGAAAGCAATTCATCTGATTCCCTGCTCGCATGACAGTGGGCAGGGAAACAGATGAATGCACTGCTTCCAGCAAGCAAGTGAAAAACCTCAAAGAATTGGCAGTACTGATGCTCATTCATTCATGTTTTCATACCCTGATCAAACAGACCCAATCAATCTGATCTACAATTTTTATTTTTTATTTTACTTCTTTTATAATAATTTCAATCTTTTTCAACTTATTTTCTGGAAAGAGATTCTCTTTTTCTTAGAATTGTTAAACATATATACAAAAAGTGGACATAAACTGAAGACACAACAACATAAGACTTTGTATGACACAAAAGTGTTGTCTTTTAAAAAAAGATCATATTACATTACAAACATAAACAATACATATTTTGCTATGGTTCTGTCTGATTTTTCACGACAAAATTCACACAATACAAGGCCTCTGAAAGTTTTTCTATAATGATAGTCTTTCAAATTGTTTCAGAGACCTAGACCAAATGGTGTCCCTACTGTGCTCACTACGTATTCATAACAGTTGAAAACTACAGTATTTTTGGTGAGCATGAGTGGTATCCTATTTACATAAGCACCTATTTGGTCAAAGAATAAACCAGTCGACGCGTTTCGAACCCACTGGGATTAGTTGTTGGGTTCTCCTCAGGACACAGAACAAAAAGAGCTAAAAACAAACAAACAGAGAACTTTACTGTAATTTCAAACCATAAAAATCACATTCAAAACTTCAGGCACTCAAGCCCCATTCAACCCAAATCAATTACATCAGTCTCTTTTAGGGAAGCTTCAATCTCCTTTTTTCACCCTCCGGTGACACTTGTCACCCAAGGCAACACTATAAAACAATGTCCAAAAGGCAACTATTTAGAACTGTCATGTCAAAAGAAAGAAAAAAACAGAAAAAAACTGAATATTAAGTGTTACCTGAATCCTTTCTTACTTGTGTATTAAAAATGGTACCCTTAGTCTCGCCTTATCTTCTGCAAATTTCACCACTTTGCTTCTGTTGATAAAGCAAAAGAGACCGCACGGTCAAACCAAACTAATCATGCATTCTCCTACATTGCGCAAATTGCTTGTGGACCAGTCTGTGTTGGTGGAACATGAATATTTTCCAAGAGTAGCGGAAAAGATGTTGCAGCAGCGTAGCTCTGAAACTGACATTGCGCGCTAAAAACACTTATTTGGAAAAACCAACGCTTATTCAAACCACTTTGTGCATGGGATTGCCAAGCCGGCTGAACATTTCTTTAGTAACTAACCTCTGCGTACAATGATTAAATAGTACTGCTGATAGACTTTAGGAAGAATTTGGTGATGACTCTCGTGACCCGATATCAATTCCAATGCACTCAGGGTACGGAAACGGCGAATTTGTGGGGCCAACTTACTTCTATTAGCTTTCTTTCCGCATGGCGATGTAAGTCCATTCAATTCCAGGTCGCGAGCGAATGCCGGCTGCTCGGAAGCTTATTTTAAACAACTTCCAGGTTACATGGTTTTTTGATTCAAAACCAGAAAAAACTTTATTGGTGTCCTCCCCTCCTTGTGGTGCAAGTGTATGGTGCTCTAAAGGGAATAATATGTAGATTTGTTTAAATTCCAAAAGAAAATAACTTTATTGACATCCTCAATACCTGTCCGTGCATAATACTCCAAATTATATTTTAGAGCAGAGCCTCTTTCAGGTATTTATCTGCATTAGTCATTTCATGCGGTCAAATCAAATAACCCTGAATTAATTCGCCACTCTTCAAAGCTGGGTTGCCATCCCTTCTGGGTGGGTCAGTCCATATCAAAGTACGACCTGCTTCTTACTTAATATCTCTACCCAGGCAGTGGAAGATCTTTTGCAAAGGTTAACTGTGTGGCAGTCAGTTGGTGGTCTGAGAAGATGGCGGCCGGCTAAAGAGCCCGGTCGCGAGCTCTGAGCCCTTCGGAAAAAAACCACAGGAAAATGTACAAATAGATAAGCAAAAATGGAGGATTACGAGTGTGAAACTGAACGGAGCTCTTTAGCAAGGGAGATGCTGAGGTAGAACAAGGAGGGGGGGGGAAAGAAAGTTACTACCTCTGTGCCGAGCGTAAAGACGTGGAATCCCGTTGCGAAGCACTTTCGCGTCAGTAAATGGAGAACGGAGGCTTGGAGCGAAGGACGCAGCAACGTGGGAGACGCGGAAGGGCAAAAGTGGAGCCTGAGGAGGAGACGCGCTGCAGCGCGATCTCGTCTGTCGGAGTGTGGGCGGAAGCGGCCACGGCGTGCCGCAACAACAGGAGGGCCGCCGCGAGGGTGCCGTACAGGGGGAAAACATTGGTCTTGCCAGGAGGAAGAAAGGATCCCTGTTGCCATCCCGACGTCGAAGAAGGTGTGCCTGCGGTGGGTGCAGCTGGAGTCAGCGGAAGAAAATGAGAGCCCGAAATCCGCACGAGCGGGTAAGTGAGAGGGGGAGAGGGTCCTGCAATACGGCGAGGGGAGGCCAGGGTGTTGAAGACGTTGAGGATTCTGAGGGTCCCAAACTCCCAGTACATGCCAGAGTGTTGACTGAGGCAACAAGTGTTGTAGAGGGCGGGAGCCCTAAAACCACAGCGGGTCCCCTCCATACCAACAACATTAGGTGTACGGCAGATAAGTGAGGAGGAAGGAGGCTACTGTCTAAGGAGTAAACATCTGCTGGTCAAAGAGGCACAAGCTCCTCCTAAGGTGAGACCGAGCATAAACACTATAACCCCTAAAAATACAAGGAAAAAGAAGAAGCCTACTGCAGCAGGGAAATTACAACCCCCACTGTCCAGAGCAAGTCAAGCCAAATTAAAAACACCTGGCTTAAGCAACAAACAAAAGATAACGCCTTCACTAAGATCCTATTTTAAAGTTCAAGAAAAACAAAAGGTTGACACCGCGGAGCAGAGAAAGGGCCAGGCAGAGAATATTGGAGAAGAGGAAGCTAATATAATGACAATGGAAGTCAGCAGGTATAGGGTACTAATGATGGCGGACCAGCAAGAACCAGCCACGGAATTAGCCAAGGAAAAGTTGGTAGATACTGAGGCCAGAGCCCAGCCCCAAAATCAATCCCATAATCAGCAGAGTCATTTACAACCAACCAGTACGAAGATAATGATGGAAACAATGATGAAGGAGATGAGGTCGAACTTCGCAATCTCTGAGAAAAACCAGGCAAAAATACAGGAAGCATGCGAGGCACTGGATCAAAAGATAAACATGCTCATAGACAGAGTTGCTTCGGTGGAACTGGAAGTAGAGGCACTAAACGAAAAAGTCGAGATAATCAAAAAAAAAATTAATTTACTGAAGACTAAAGAGAACGAGATCAGAGACAAAATGGAGTCTTTGGAAAATCAAGCCAGGAGGAATAACCTCAGAATTCTTAACGTACCAAAAGGCCTTGAAGGGAAGGATATTAAAAATTTCACGATCAAATTACTGGAAGAGATAATCCCCTGGACAAAGACGGTAGATCTGTCAGATGACATCCAAAGAGTTCACCGAGACCCATTTGGGAAAGGGAAAACAAGGAAAAACCCAAGGAAAATCCTCATGAACTTTAAAACGTACACGCTCAGAGAGAATTCTAAGTGAGGGTTGTAGGAAGGTGGAATCTGACTATATGGTTGCCCCCACTTTTTTTATGGTGTTTTGCTGGTTTATGACTTAGTTGGACTGGGATCCTGCTATTCAGGGCCCCAGTCTATCTGCTTTCTCTGTAAAATGGATTCCATGTGCCTTAGGCACATCTCTGATTGGGATCTGGAGTGCCCTTATAAGTCCCTAGTATATGGTATAATATGTACCAAGGGCATAGGTACCTCAGAGGCCTGCCAGGGGCTGCAGCATGTATTATGCCACCCCTGGAAGGCCATCCAAACTGACACCACAGGTCTGCTACTGCAGCCTGGGTAAGGTGGTGCATGCACCCCTTACTGTGATATAGGTTACCTATATCACGAAATACATACACACCTAGAAACCTATAAGTCACTCCTAAGGCAGGCCTTATCAATCCTAAAGGCAGAGTGCATGGTTCCTATGTGAGAGGGTGCCCCTGCATGAGCAGGGCCCCTCTGCAGCGTTCGGAGACCATCTCTGATGCTGTTTGTAGTGCAGCCTGACCATATACTCTTAAGCGCATTATATCCTCGCGGTAAAATGCTAACTTTGGAATGGCTGCACCTAAACATGTCGTGTTTGGTGTCAAACATCTTGGAATACTACCCCCCGCCAATCCTGGCGGCGGGGGTAGCATTCCACCCTTCTAGAGGGAAAGACATGTTAACTCTGGCTTACCCGGTAACTTCTTTCTGAAGCCCTGGCATCACAAAATGGATGCTGCTGCCACAGACACAAGTCTGGCCTCCTGCTGCTGGATGAAACTCCGGCAGGGAGGCCTGGACAATAGGTTTCCTGTTGCAGGGAGGTGTGACCACCTCCCCAGACAGGATAATGTGTATTGGGGCTGGGTGGGTGCACTCTTAGAGTGCTTTGAAGTCCTGCACTGGGGAGCAAAAGGCTCCTCTGTGCATATGCCAGTTCAAACCAGCTCAGGGGCTACCTGCCCCTGCTCTGGCGTGAAACTGGACAAAGGGAAGTGGGTGTAGCCACCCCTCCCTTGACCCTCCCATAGGTGGGGTCATAGAGTTAGTCCCTCCCTGTTTTACTAGTTAAAATGGGGAACCCTTGCCACAGCAAGATTAGATTATACCTGGACGAAACTCTGAAACAGAATCCTGGACCTTCGACGCTCTACTCACGATTAGAGGACTGAAGAATCTCCCTTGGGGTCAAGGAGTGACTCCCCTGCTTGGCAGGCACCAAAGAAGCATCTGTCCGGTTCGCATCACTGAAGCTCCGTCGGACGCCGAAGTCATCGCATCACCAGAGGTGGATTCTCAGACTTCCCGAGGCTACCCTGAGTCCCCAGCAAAGCTGAGGCCCGTGGCTATCGTGGGTAACGTGAGACCATGACCCCTGGACACCGAGCACACTTGCAAGTGCACCATCTTCTGGGTCTCCCAAGAAGTCGTGCTTTGGGCTCCGAGTAGCCCTAGCCTCCAGCACCACCTGCACTGAAGATCACTGGCCCCCACTCCACGAGTGTCCTGTAAGCCAGCTCCACGTGCGGCGTCACGAGGCTCCTTCGCGGTCGCTAGCCCGTTGGCTAGTAGCCCTTACCGAAGGCCAATCTTTTCTTTACTTGGCAGTCTGGTTGCTCCAGGCCTGCCCTCACTTACCCTTGCTGGGTGAGTTCCCCAGACCTTGCTGGTCTGCACCATCGACGATCTTCAGCTACATCGAGACTTGCCGTTGCCAAGGCTTGTTGGGTCCAATCTGGTCGCCGACACCGCAGCACTCGACAGACATCGTGTACCAGCCCGAATCCTGCTCCTGGTCGCCGACAACGCCTCCTGGACCTCGTGGCTGCAGAAACGAGACGACCGTCAACGCACCTGAAGCACTCGACATCGGTGGGCATCTGTCCATCGCCTCCCTGGTCACTGGCTAGTGACCCAGACTCTGTCCCCTCTGCTTTCAGGTTCTTCAGAACTCCGATCCACTCTTGGATCCACCCGGACACTTTTCTCCTGGTCGCCAGCAGCACTTTGCAGCAGATCGCCATAAGAACCGACGACGAAACCCGACCCCGAAAGGCACCTATGCACCCGGCTTCCCTGGGTGAGGTAACACGAGTACTCCGGTGCTCCCGTGGGTAGAGACTCTTCAAAGTCCTAGATCTCAAAGGGTTTTGTCCTAGTCCTCTTTTAAGTGTCCCTTTCCTCTATTTTCCCGATCCCGACTTTCTCCATAGAAGTTAACGGCGTATCGCGGTTGTGTATTTACACTGCACGCGTCTCCCGTGGGTCCCCTGTGTCACTACCTTGGGTGGTTCCTTGTGGTCCAAGCACTTCTAGAGGCTCTAGGCCTAGTGTCTAGTTCAGTCGTGGTTCGCATACCACTTTATTGGTATATGGTTTGGTACGCCCCTAGGGCCCAAACGTGTATTTGTGCTATTACTGTGATTTAAGATCTTATAACCTATGTACTTCGAACTCTAGCCTCATAAAGAGACTAGAGGGGTGTGTTTAGTAATAAATACATATATTTTGAATATATACCTGGTGTGGTGCTCTTTCATTTGGTCACTCAAGAGATTATAGACTGGTAAAACAAGCTGCTTTACATTCCTTCAAGACTTAGCCTGAAGGCTGCTCTCCACAGCTACCACTAGGATAGCTTTCAATAAGGTTGTCTTTAACCTACCTACCATAAGAGTCGATTTGGACTGGTGCAAGGTGCCCACTATAATTAGTGGACAGCATATGCCAGGCCAACTTCTCACATTGGTGTGCAGCGTGTGGGATTCCAGCTTGCTATTGTTTTACCAGATAATCTCAATTGAATTGATCAACTGAAAACCACTAAAGGTACCTAAGGTACATATAATTTAAGCTTAGAATATCAGTAAGTTCTACTGAACTTAGAGTTGTGTGTTAAGGGATAGCACAACCCTTTCTACAACTCAAGAGAGTTTAGTAGGCCACACTAGAGTAGGTAGTGCATACACCACACCACACTAGTAATGTCTTTAAAAGCAGGATCTAGAGATACCCTGCAGGAAGCCATGGAGCTTCCCCCTCCAAGTATGACACACTCCCATTCTTGGAACTGAGAGCTTTGTGTAACGTGAGGAAATTAAGGACAGGCCAAAGTCCCACCACCCAACACCTCCAGGAGATGTTGGTGGCTTATGATCTTAGTAAGTCCTCAGAGACTGAAGGGGTAGGAGCAGAGGGTGGGCCAGCAGATGAGGAAGGGGCCAGGGGTACTACTACCCCCAGCCCCCCTCTGAAACTGACCAGGAGGGTGACAATGACCCTGACCTGGAAAACCCAATCCCTTCTGGGGAAGATGAAGATGAGGATCTGGAGAACCACACCTTTGTCCCCCCAGGAAGGATTATGAGTGTGCTCAGAAAGTCTAGGTCTCCTTCTCAGGAGTCTAACCACTCTGGCACCTCCATAGGGAGCTCTGTTTCTTCTCACAGGAGGGAATCCTCTCATGAGAGAAGAAAGAGACTGGTCCAGTATGAGGAAACTCAACTGGAGATCAGGAAGAAGCAATTGGCTTTAGATAGAGAATCCCTAGATCTCCTTAAAGAGAGAAGAAAGTTGGGACTAGAGTCCCATGGTGGCAGCCATATCCCTAGAGATAGGGAAAGGTCCTATGACCATAGAAACCTAAACAAGATTGTCCCTCCCTACCAGAGTGGGGATGACATCCACAAATGGATAACTGCACTGGAGAGGGCCTGTAAAGTTCAGAAGGTCCCCCAGAGGCAGTGGGCAGCAATCTTGTGGCTCTCCTTTGCAGACAAAGGTAGAGACAAGCTCCTCACTGTAAGAGAAGAGGATGCTGACAATTACACAGTCTTGAAGAGTGCTCTGATAGATGGGTTTGGCCTAACCACTGAACAGTATAGGTTGAAGTTCAGAGACACCCAAAAAGCTCAGACTCAAGACTGGGTTGATTTTGTAGATTGTGCTACAAAGGCTCTGGAAGGTTGGATACATGGCAACAAAGTGCATGACTTTTTAGGATTGTACAATTTGATTATGAGGGAGCAGATCCTTAATAATTGTCAAAACCAGCTTTTGCACCAGTATCTGGTGGACTCTGATCTGACCTCTCCCCAAGAATTGGGAAAGAAGGCAGACAAATGGGTCAGAACCAGAGTAAAAACTAGAAATCAGGGTGGTGACCAGAAGAAAGATTCTACTAAGTCCCAAGAGAAAGGTGGGGATAAATCTAAGGATAAGTCCCCTACAGGGCCCCAAAATTCCTCTTCTGGGGGTGGGTCCCAAACTCCTTCCTCTCCTGAAAAGAAACCATATTGCCATGTCTGTAAAAAGCCTGGGCACTGGAAAACTGATCCCAGTTGCCCCAGGATTGGCAATAAAGAAAATGTTCCTCCCACAACTACTACCACCCCTCCTGGTACTACCAGTAGTAATCCTCCAGTTGGGAGTAGTGCACCCAAAAAGTTGGGTGCTTTTGCAAGAGGAACAGAGGTGGGCCCTAGTTTAGACAGGGACCCCTCAACAGACTCCTCTGACTCTGATGGTGGTATAGGATTTGCCACCTTTACCATGGGTCCCATAGCATTGGGCAGGTACAGACTGGAGCCAATGATTAATGGTCAGAAAGCTGTGGCATTTAGGGACACAGGGGCTAGTGTCACCATGGTGGCAGGGAAACTAGTCCCCCTCACCAGCTTTTACCTGAGTTTAAATACCAGGTGACCAACATTGATGGTGTCAGAACAGATCACCCCATGGCCATAGTCAATCTCAGCTGGGAGGGGGTCACAGGCCCAAAAGAGTGGCAGTGTCCCCAACCCTACCTGTAGATTGCCTGATGGGCAATGATTTGGAAATTTCAGCCTGGGCTGAAGTTGAACACCAAACCCATCTTAGGATGTTGGGCGTCCCTGCAAGGTTAGTGGGGCTGTGATGGCCACAGCCCCAGCCCAAGACTTTGGAGAGATGGAGCCTGAAAGAATGGCCCACTCTCCCCCAAAAGAGAGCAAAAGGGTTGAAGAAAAGTCTTCTTCCCCCAGACAGTAGGTAAGGGTCAGCCTCCTCAGGGAACTGACCCTACCCCTAGTGAAGGAACTGCCACAGAGGTAGTCAGGCCTGGCCTGGCCACACCCCTGATGGCAGAGGACCCTTCCACGGTGGTACCCAGTCTGGAGCAGGTAACCTGCCCCTCTCTACCCTGCCTCAGTCAGCCCAGGGCTGCAGAGGTCAGGGAGGTCAGTGGACCCCCGGGCCCCCTGTCCAGAGGAAGCCCCCATCAGCAGATTAGGGGCAGCCAGTCTAGTAGCCCTAGCCAGGTGAAAATTCCTCTACACACTGAGGGATCCCCCATACCTTTATGTAGGGACCTCCCCCAGAAGGACTCTGGTAGGCAAGGGCAAACCTGGGACCAGAAGGTTCCAAACCTGCCATGTCCCTCCAGTGTTCCATCCAAAGGGACCCAACCCCCAGCTGTAGGCAGCCAAAGGTTGACCCTTAGAGCAAAGTGCAACTCAGTCATGGAAAGACAGGCATACATGGTGACCAGTGATCTGAGGAAACTGAGGCCAACATTCCTAGGGCCTCACTTCCCTACTCAGACACCTCACCAGCCTTGTACTTTACCTAAGCACACCAGAGGTAGTGATTCCCCATGGTGGAGACCCTCTCATACCCTTAGGGTGAGGGATTGCTTAGTGGACCATAACATAGGGGGCAACCATGCTAGTGCAGGTGCTTCCTTATATGGCCACTTAGTCAATATAGGCTCAACTGGCCAAGGTTAGCCTTATCTCCTTTCGTTTGGGGGGGTTATGTAGGAAGGTGGAATCTGACTATATGGTTGCCCCCACTTTTTTATGGTGTTTTGCTGGTTTATGACTTAGTTGGACTGGGATCCTGCTATTCAGGGCCCCAGTCTATCTGCTTTCTCTGTAAAATGGATTCCATGTGCCTTAGGCACATCTCTGATTGGGATCTGGAGTGCCCTTATAAGTCCCTAGTATATGGTATACTATGTACCAAGGGCATAGGTACCTCAGAGGCCTGCCAGGGGCTGCAGCATGTATTATGCCACCCCTGGAAGGCCATCCAAACTGACACCACAGGTCTGCTACTGCAGCCTGGGTAAGGTGGTGCATGCACCCCTTACTGTGATATAGGTTACCTATATCACGAAATACATACACACCTAGAAACCTATAAGTCACTCCTAAGGCAGGCCTTATCAATCCTAAAGGCAGAGTGCATGGTTCCTATGTGAGAGGGTGCCCCTGCATGAGCAGGGCCCCTCTGCAGCGTTCGGAGACCATCTCTGATGCTGTTTGTAGTGCAGCCTGACCATATACTCTTAAGCGCATTATATCCTCGCGGTAAAATGCTAACTTTGGAATGGCTGCACCTAAACATGTCGTGTTTGGTGTCAAACATCTTGGAATACTACCCCCCGCCAATCCTGGCGGCGGGGGTAGCATTCCACCCTTCTAGAGGGAAAGACATGTTAACTCTGGCTTACCCGGTAACTTCTTTCTGAAGCCCTGGCATCACAAAATGGATGCTGCTGCCACAGACACAAGTCTGGCCTCCTGCTGCTGGATGAAACTCCGGCAGGGGAGGCCTGGACAATAGGTTTCCTGTTGCAGGGAGGTGTGACCACCTCCCCAGACAGGATAATGTGTATTGGGGCTGGGTGGGTGCACTCTTAGAGTGCTTTGAAATCCTGCACTGGGGGAGCAAAAGGCTCCTCTGTGCATATGCCAGTTCAAACCAGCTCAGGGGCTACCTGCCCCTGCTCTGGCACGAAACTGGACAAAGGGAAGTGGGTGTAGCCACCCCTCCCTTGACCCTCCCATAGGTGGGGTCATAGAGTTAGTCCCTCCCTGTTTTACTAGTTAAAATGGGGAACCCTTGCCACAGCAAGATTAGATTATACCTGGACGAAACTCTGAAACAGAATCCTGGACCTTCGACGCTCTACTCACGATTAGAGGACTGAAGAATCTCCTTGGGGTCAAGGAGTGACTCCCCTGCTTGGCAGGCACCAAAGAAGCATCTGTCCGGTTCGCATCACTGAAGCTCCCGTCGGACGCCGAAGTCATCGCATCACCAGAGGTGGATTCTCAGACTTCCCCGAGGCTACCCTGAGTCCCCAGCAAAGCTGAGGCCCGTGGCTATCGTGGGTAACGTGAGACCGTGACCCCTGGACACCGAGCACACTTGCAAGTGCACCATCTTCTGGGTCTCCCAAGAAGTCGTGCTTTGGGCTCCGAGTAGCCCTAGCCTCCAGCACCACCTGCACTGAAGATCACTGGCCCCCACTCCACGAGTGTCCTGTAAGCCAGCTCCACGTGCGGCGTCACGAGGCTCCTTCGCGGTCGCTAGCCCGTTGGCTAGTAGCCCTTACCGAAGGCCAATCTTTTCTTTACTTGGCAGTCTGGTTGCTCCAGGCCTGCCCTCACTTACCCTTGCTGGGTGAGTTCCCCAGACCTTGCTGGTCTGCACCATCGACGATCTTCAGCTACATCGAGACTTGCCGTTGCCAAGGCTTGTTGGGTCCAATCTGGTCGCCGACACCGCAGCACTCGACAGACATCGTGTACCAGCCCGAATCCTGCTCCTGGTCGCCGACAACGCCTCCTGGACCTCGTGGCTGCAGAAACGAGACGACCGTCAACGCACCTGAAGCACTCGACATCGGTGGGCATCTGTCCATCGCCTCCCTGGTCACTGGCTAGTGACCCAGACTCTGTCCCCTCTGCTTTCAGGTTCTTCAGAACTCCGATCCACTCTTGGATCCACCCGGACACTTTTCTCCTGGTCGCCAGCAGCACTTTGCAGCAGATCGCCATAAGAACCGACGACGAAACCCGACCCCGAAAGGCACCTATGCACCCGGCTTCCTGGGTGAGGTAACACGAGTACTCCGGTGCTCCCGTGGGTAGAGACTCTTCAAAGTCCTAGATCTCAAAGGGTTTTGTCCTAGTCCTCTTTTAAGTGTCCCTTTCCTCTATTTTCCCGATCCCGACTTTCTCCATAGAAGTTAACGGCGTATCGCGGTTGTGTATTTACACTGCACGCGTCTCCCGTGGGTCCCCTGTGTCACTACCTTGGGTGGTTCCTTGTGGTCCAAGCACTTCTAGAGGCTCTAGGCCTAGTGTCTAGTTCAGTCGTGGTTCGCATACCACTTTATTGGTATATGGTTTGGTACGCCCCTAGGGCCCAAACGTGTATTTGTGCTATTACTGTGATTTAAGATCTTATAACCTATGTACTTCGAACTCTAGCCTCATAAAGAGACTAGAGGGGTGTGTTTAGTAATAAGTACATATCTTTTGAATATATACCTGGTGTGGTGCTCTTTCATTTGGTCACTCAAGAGATTATAGACTGGTAAAACAAGCTGCTTTACATTCCTTCAAGACTTAGCCTGAAGGCTGCTCTCCACAGCTACCACTAGGATAGCTTTCAATAAGGTTGTCTTTAACCTACCTACCATAAGAGTCGATTTGGACTGGTGCAAGGTGCCCACTATAATTAGTGGACAGCATATGCCAGGCCAACTTCTCACAAGGGTCTCAAAGTGGGATCATTCTAAAAAAATGGCTGGTCTTGCAGAATTAGATCCGACATTTCCAGAACAACGCAAGATAGGCAATGGGAACTGGGCCAGTTCATGCAAGAACTAAAAACGCTAGGGGCAACAGTACAGATACGTTTTCCTGCCTCATTAAGAATAATATGGGAGAATAGAATGCATAATATAAGGTACCCCAAGGAGATTGAGTGCTTCATAGAACGTATCAAAGCTCAACAAAAGGAACACTCTTAAATGGAATTAATTGCAAGAGTATAGAACATCAAGAAGGTAAGGAGCTCAAAAAGGGCAGAGAAATGCCCAAAAGAAGGAAAGAGGAGGCTTCTCAAGGGAGAGAGGGGAAGGAAATAAGTTCACTTAGAAAAAGTTCAAAAGACAAAAAAATTGCACTAGATGGGGAGCATAATGGGGGAAAAAAGAAAAAAGTCCAGAACAAGCAATATAAGGGAGGAAGGGGCCCAGGAAAGTCCGGTAAGAGACATAAAGGATATACTAAACTCCAACCAAAGGAATCAAAGAAAACAAAGAAAACAACTAAATGGCAGTTAACATCTTGTCATGGAACGTGAATGGCCTCAGGATAAGAAAACAAAGGGCAAAAATCCTGGAATATCTAAAAATAATAGACTGCGAAATAATGATACTACAAGAGACACATCTACTGAAAGAAGAATGGGCGAGAATCCTCAAAAATCAGAAATGGGTGGACGCATATGTCTGCACAAACCAGGAGTGCTGTGTAAAAGGTGTGGCAATCCTGTTTAAAAAATCACTGAAAGCAAGGATTGAATCTGCAGAAGTAGACAGGAAAGGAAGATGGGCAATAGTGAAAGTTAAGATATACAACAATCCCTACACAACAGTGGGGTACTATGGCCCCAATTATGGACGACCCAGAGCCTCTTCAAAAAGTATACTCCCAACTCCTGTCTTCACAATCACCTATAATAATGGGGGGCGACTTTAACATAATACTAGACCCTAAAGAGGATAGATTTCCAGCTAAAAACTGCCCCAATTTACCAAAAATGAGGGAGTGGGTGGGCCTGTGCATCAAAGACCTAGGGATAATGGATATATGGAGAGAAAAAGGGGACAAGACCCATAAATTTACGCTACAAAACAAAAGACTGGGGCACTTGTCCAGGATTGATTATTTTCTAATAGGCAGAAGCCTATTAAATTGCACTCAAAGGGTAGAGAATATACCAGCTCATCTATCGGACCATTCGGCAGTATTTTATACCTCACTCTAAAAACCACCTCGCCCTGCCCAAGATGGACAGTAGACAGAGTTATCTTTCTAGATACAACTCATACAGGATCACTAACAAAAGACACAGAGGAGTTTTTCCAGTTAAACAAAGAGGGGACCACGAAGCAAATTGCTTGGGAAGCATACAAGGCCTTTATCAGGGGAAGAATAATTAGTCTAGCGACGCATAAGAACAAAAGTAAAAGGAATTGTATAAGGGAGCTGGAAAAGAAATAGCAACTCTGGAAGAGGAGCTAGGAAAAAATATAACCGCACAGGAGAAATCCAATATTGAAGAGAGGAGAAAATTGAAAAAGGAGGACTTGGCAGATATTCTCGAAACGATTGTCAGGGATAGATGGGAGGCTAGTAAGCTCTTGCATCATGAATATGGTGAAGGATGCGGCAAATTATTAGCATGGAAGATAAAAACGGACTTAACACGAAACAGGGTTGTTAAAATACAAAATGAAGATCAACAATATAGCACAGAAGACATCGAGATTAGAAAAGAGTTTGAAAAATTCTTTGACAACCTCTATACCGAAGGAACTGTAGCTACTACAGAGCAGATAAACTCAGTACTGGATGAGATAAAAATACCCTCATAAGGGACTAGGCTGAAGGTATGTGATAACGCAACACTGTATGATCTTTGTAAAAAGAAAAAGATTTTTTCTTTTTATGAAGCCCTCACCCACCAACCTAGTTGGTGACATGCTTCATCATCGGGCCCACCTGGTGACACCGAGTGTGTCCCTGGTGTGCTTCAACGCCTGATTTACAGCGGAGCAGGTATCTTAACTGAGTGTGCACAGAACAGATTAAAAAAGAATTCAAGGTTTTGGTGTTCTATTAAAGGTAGTAGTGTATTGACTAGAAGTGTATTTGTTGGTTGAGTCTCTATTGGCATGAACATTCAAGGCGTCCATACCTAAAGGTCCCATAGGTAAATCAAATAAAAGATGAAAAATTACTAGGAAGAATACACAAGGTTGCTCATAGGAATGTCATCCAGCAGAAGTGGAGGGAGCTCACAGGTTCTGTAACTCTGTCAGTTCATTAAGGCTGTTTTGTACAGAGTTGAATTTGACAATAAGAAACGCCTCTCGCTGGCTTAACTTACGATCCAAATCGCCTCCTCTGTCATTTGGTTCAATAGATGAAATAACTGTCCATTTCAAATTAATTTCTGTATGTTTATTTTCCAACCAATGTGTGACCAAAGGTGCTGTAATTATACATTTTTGAATCCTCGATTTGTGTTGATAAACCTGTTGACGTACTTCTTGGTTGGTTTTCCCAATGTAAAGTTTGTTACATGGGCAGATTATTCCATACACAACATTTTTGGTTTTGCAGTTTGTAAATGTATTGTGTTTCCAGTTGTATGAATCGTGTGTGAACAGGTTACCTTCAATTGTCTGGTTGCAGCAGACACATGTTCCGCATTTATGATGTCCTTGTATCGGAGGTAAGCTGAGTTAATGGGGCATATCCAATTTAGGTTATGTTATATGTTATATAGGTTTGTAAAGCGCACTGTTACCCAAGGGTGCCCTGGCGCTGAGCACTGTATACCTGGGGCAATATATACCTGGTAACCTCCACCCCTGAGCCCAACTGAGACTAAGCTGAAAACAGCCAGGTTTTCAGACCTTTCCTGAACGAAAGGAATTCCGTACCAGTCCTTAGATATAACGGAAGATCATTCCAGGCATTGGTGGCTCTAAGGACAAAGCTCTTCCCACCCCAGTTAGCCTTTTTCGCTCTAGGAACGACCACCCGCTTTGCTTCCATTGAGCGCAACGTTCTCCGGGGGACATACCATTGAATGCGCTTTTGTAGGTCTTCAGGGCCAGTTCCCATCAGGGACTTAAAGACCGTACAGAGAGCCTTGAATTGAACTCGTTGTTTGATTGGGAGCCAGTGCAGGTAACGTAGGCCATTTCTGACCGACATAAACCTCGGAGTGCCTGTAAGCAACCTAGCTGCCGCATTCTGCACCATCTGTAGTCTGTTGAGATGTTTCTTATTAATAGTCAAGTACAGACTGTTACAGTAATCCAGACGGGACAGAATGAGGGCTGAGGCGACTGTTCTAAAACTTTCTTCCGTGAGGAAAGGTTTTATTTTCCTCAGGGTCCTCAGAATAAAAAAGCTTGTTGACACCACCCCTCTGACCTGGTCCCCAAATGTGAGGGTGTGATCCATGATCACCCCCAAGTTCTTAACTTTCCGTGAAAGGGATGGGGGAAGGCCCATTTCACTGGGCCACCATGCTGGAGTCCAGAGGTTGGGGTTGTTCCCAAAGATAATCACCTCTGTTTTGCCTGCATTTAACGTCAGGCAATTAGCAGACATCCAGCCAGTTATTGCTAACATACAGTCGTGGCAGCTAGGGGCCTTTTCCGCTTCTTTACCTCTCTGCAGGGATAACACGATTTGAGTATCATCTGCGTAAGAGGTCAGGAGTAGCCCAAAAGATCTTATAAGGGCAGCCAGCGGTCTCACATAAATATTAAAAAGCGTCGGACTAAGGGAGGACCCCTGTGGGACTCCACAGGGGATGGAAAATGGTTTTGATCTGTCCCCACCTAGTTCTACCGTTTGTATTCTATCGGCCAAAAATGATTTTAGTAGGTTCCAGGCCGTACCCTGGACCCCAGCCTCTGATAAACGGCCCATCAACACTTCGTGATGGACCGTATCGAAGGCTGCCGACAGATCCAGCATGATCAAAATGGCAGAGCCTCCCCGGTCCACCGCCTCGCGAACCTCCTCCGTGGCTTTGATCAACGCTGACTCCGTACTATGTCCCGCTCGGAAACCGTACTGAGAAGGGTCCAACATGTTGTTTTTCTCAATGAACAGACTTAGTTGCGTGTTCATAGCCTTCTCCAGTATATTAGCTGTTAAGGGGAGTCGGGAGATGGGTCGGTAGCTATTAGGATCGCTAGGTTCTAGGTTGGGTTTCTTAATCAGTGACATCAGGTGAATGTTTTGGTAAGCCAGAACGGACTAGTTGATTTCTTAGGCTTTTCTCTTTTTTGAAAGCAAATAATGGTTTCTTAAAATATTTATCCCAGTTCGAAATTAAGTGCCAATTTTGGTTGATGATTCTTTTGAATTCATTTGATCTTGTGCAGAACGTGGATACGCATACCAATTGATCCAATTGTGGTTTGCTTTTTTTCATTAGTAGTTCTTCCCGTGGTGTCCACCACGCTCTTTTCATTGATCTTTTTAAGAGTCGTTTGGGTTAACCCCGATCTTTAAGTTTGGAAATCAAATCGTTAGCGTGGAGTTGAAACTCCTCCTTCCCCGTACAATTTCGACAAATCCTTAAAAATTGGCCGGACGGCAGGTTATCTCTTAGGCTCCGGGGATGATGGCTCTTATAGTAGTGTAAAGCCTTATTTCTATCCATTGGCTTTGTGTGGAGTGTTGTTTTTAGATGTCCCCCTGATGCGTATACCTCAACGTCCAAGAATGTTATGTGCTTCTCATTATGGTTGACACTAAATTTGATGTCTGGTGTCCGATCATTAAGCCACTTGTGAAATTGTAACAGTGTCTCTTCTGTGCCAGTCCTTATGAAGAATATATCGTCGATATATCTTACCCACCCTGTTATTTGAGATAGGAATGGGTTGTTGTTAAAGACGAATCTTTCTTCATATTTTGCCATGTATAGTACAGCAAATTCTGGAGCAAATGGGAAACCCATTGCGGTTCTTTTCACTTGGCAATAGAAATCATCACCGAACTTAAAATAGTTCTGCTTCAAACTGATCTTTGCAAGTTCAATAATGAAATCAGTTGGTACTTGTTCTGGTTTGGATCTCAAATCCAGGAAAGATTCCATTGCCTCTAAACCATCTTCTTGGGGAATTTCCGTGTACAGAGACACAACATCAAATTCCACCAATCTCTGTGTTGTCTCCGTGAACTCAATATCCCGAATTGCATTAAAAAAATGCATAGTGTCTCTTAAATACGAAGGGACTTGTTCCAAAAACGGCTTCAGGAAAAAGTCAACGTATTTCGCGATCGGTTCAAGGACCGAATCGCATCCCGAAACTATCGGGCCGCCTGGTGGATGTTTTTCATCCTTATGAACTTTAGGTAACAAATATAGCACAGGAGTGCGAGGGTATTCTCTAATAAGAAATTTGGATTCTTTAGGACCAACATATCCTGATCAAACTCCGAATTTGATAAGTGTATTTATTTCACCCTGGATTTCTCTTGTTGGATCATACAAGAGTCTTCTGTATTGGTCCGTGTTTTGAACCTGTTTTAGAGCCACTTTTTGATACTCCAATAAAGACCTGATGACGATCCCTCCACCTTTATCAGTAGGCTTTATTATTATTGAAGGGTCATTTTGTAAATCTCTTATGGCATCTCTCTCCTCCTTGGATAAATTGTATTTAACAAACTTATTTCTCCGTTCTATGTCGCTAATAGCTGACAGAACCGTTTTTTCAAAACAAAGGCTTTCCTCTGCTCTCACTTGCTAGAAGTGGAGTGTTTGCTATGTCTTGGCGAGAGTGGTTAAAGCTCCCGCCAAGCCACAGCAAGCAGCTATGTCTCGGATGTGGGCACCACTGGACACAGCAGGAACCGGCTCTGGGGGGGTAGTGGTCCCCAGAGCCACATATGGCTCCACAAGGGGGGCCCTGTGGGCCCCACCATCTTTAATCTTTGCCCCGGGATCTCTCCAAAAACTTTATTAAACATGCAACTGAATACATTTCTCTTAGTCAAACGCTTTCACCTAGCAACATATACATGGGTGTTTTCTTTATTGGCTGGAGTAACCCCAGATTCAAACTCTTCCAGGATATAGTAAACTTTCCAAAGCTTTCCAGCTTAACACAACTCTTATTTGAATCAAAAGCCATCAAAACCAGAACTCTGGACCTAATAGTGTCCTCCTTGTACAGCATCACCCACTCCACACAAAAAGAAGATGACTGATCAGATCACTTTCTGGTTAATTTCTCTATCCCACTCAAAACTAGATTGAATCCTCACCCCCAAATACAGAGATAAAATACTGATTAGGAAATTCAATAACATCTGCCAATTTGATACCCTGGATTTCCATGCTATTGTGTATTCCTCATCAAGGAAATACTCAAAAATAATAGAACACTTTCACTTCCGGCAATATATATTCACTTTCCCTCTACTGGCAATATGTTTATACATATGTGATTCAAGTGTTTAACTAAAGTCTGTACAGTATAGAGGATTCTCTAGCTCTTCCTGGGTACACGTGCAATACACTTTGTTTATAATCCTAGAAAAGATGACACTAGTCTTTTGGGTTTGATAATTCTTTCAAGGACTCCTCCTATACTAAAGTGACAATCAGAGTCTGAAATCTTGGTCTTTAATATTTACCCAGAATACTTCTCAAAGACCAAGGCCCTTGACAACTTTCAATGAAAGTTCAAATAATTCCAAACTCCTAGCATCAATATTCCAACTGCATCGAATAATATTGCGCTTGCCTAGCAAGGAATGCTCCAAACCATGAGAACTTATATATGGTGGATTTAAGATGACTGCCACAACTGCAAGTCTTGAGAGACTCATATGGCACTCTGAGTCCTGAAACCACTTTTGTGTCTCAAATAGTGCAGCAGTTGCAGCGGCACCTTCACACTGGATGATCTCAGCTGCAGAAGACTCAAGCAACATTGACGTTCAATAGAGAGCAACTCTGTGACTGCCCGGCATACACAAGTAAGCATGGACCATAGATCATGATACAGGGAAGAAGAAATACCAAAGTTTGCAGAAACGTGGGAGTTACAAATGTTTCACTTTTGGAAGAAGAGGACAAAATGCTAATCATACTGGGAAAACATGCAACCTCTGTTTATCCCACTCTGAGCTTTTGAGAGTTAATTTCAAGAATATTGCAGGACTGAAAAAAGAAATTGTGAGTGAGTGAGTATACACTTATAAAGCGCATGGCTACCAAAGGCCTCCCAGCGCTAAATTGTCTAACCTCACAAAGCTGTGCTTGGCTAGCGCCTCCATACTTGCCTAGCAGAATATTTTGAGCATTTGGTGAACCTTCTGCACGCAAAATTAAATTGTTGACTGAGACAAACAGCAGTCCTTCTAGCCTGACTGCATTGCTCAAAAGCATTAGGGGATGCATAATTCAAAATTAACAACGCTTAACAACTAATAATATTGTGTCTTTGGTTTTCAGTAGTAGTTTATTATGGAAGCTTCACAGCCCTCCTTATGAAAGTTTCATTGGAAGTTCCAGCTGCACAATACAGCCAAAATCTTTGAGTGAAGCAGAATGGATCTGCAGTGGTCCCACAGATCCTACAATTCATATTTGGCAATAGCTCAGTTTCTGGCCCCAACAGACTCACAGGAGAATTTTTAATTGGTTCTTTAATATTTTATAACTCTCTATCCACACATCCTATTTTAATCAATTAATTATTTTTAGTTATTCACTTTTACTCGACTAAAATAAGTTGATCTAGGAATGTTAACTTATTCATTTTTTAAATCCAATGTTGTTTTGGCTTTTGTGTGTATGCACCACATTAACCCTGGGCGTAGTTCGCGAAGTAGCGCTACGCGAAGCTACGCGAAGTGCACTTCGCACTACGCGAGCTATGCGTAGCACTACGCGGACTGCGTAGGGCGCTGTTCGCGATGATTGCACAGTGCCGGATGCTTGTCCGCACTGTGCAATCATTGAAAACGGCATCTTGCACAGTGCGAGCTGTCTTTTACTGCCGCTCGAGTAGATTTTTACTCGTGCGGCAGCTTTCTCAACGCGGACTGGTAGTTTCTCATCGCGAGCGGTCGCGAGCATACGCGACCACTCGCAATGAGAAACCTGACCTCCCCGCGTTGAGAATCTCGCCAGGAGGTTTATTTTCCACGCTCGCGATCGGCAACTTGATGTTGCTGATCGCGAACGAGGAAAAAGTCTCGCCGGGATGTCATTTTGCTTGCTCGCGGTCGCCAACTTGACGTTGAGGACCGCGAGCAAGCAAAAAATGACCGCTGCACTATGCTACGCGTGTTCGCACTGTGCTACGTGCAATTCGCGTAGTGCGAAGTAGCGCAAACTTCGCAAACTACGCGAGCGTAGCGTAGTGCTTTGCCCAGGGTTACACCACATGCAATTGTCTCTGAGGAAGTGCTTGCTTCTAGTGTCAAGCTACCAATGGTAAACTTGGGATTCATCCAAGAAACCTGTTTAATTTTAGGAGCTCTATTGCTTTGAATTTCTGGAAGCTCAGACAGAGCACATATCAACACCGGCTCCACTCTAGAACATAGTTTAACTATTTTCTTTCCTATAAAACTGTCTTAGAATGCGCTGTTTTATAATCAAAGTATTCTAAGGGCATTACTGGTCTTTATTTAGGTCCCTATCATATGTCTAGCAATAATGGAATGACAATTATTCAATTAATGTGAAGTACTGATCACGGATTTGAATGTGGATTTAGTAATTTTTTAAATTGTATTTTCCAGGTTCATACTAGAGCTAGTCACGAAGAAAGCTCAGTCAGAAATGTTCAAAAAGGGGCTTATGTAACACCCACATATGATGAGATATGTGATACAGACAAATCTTTGGCACAACAGAGGGATTACAGTATGACATACCTACAAGGTATTACCAAACCAGACGTTGATGAACAGACCGGAAAAGCCCAGGTACATCTATTGTTAAATATGGCATGAGTCCAGGGTAATAAAAGAAGCAGTGCATCACATTGCGCATCAACTATTTCTATCCTGATTTTCGTATAGAGGTTATGGAAGGTGCTCTAGAAAATGAGGACATATTTCCAATAAAGTAAATTCTTAAATATCGTCCTCATCAATGTCAGGAAAAAAGGTTTATGTGCTAAGTAAATATGTACTTCCAGAACCAGCAGCAGGCCATCGTTCGACTGTAGCTTCATCAGTGTTCTAATGAACTAATAGAGTGTGAACATTCTGTACTTATGCCAAAAGTGTGGCACACCTTGAACACCATCTTGATGGAATCAAAGCTGTAAATCTGAAAGCCTTTCCTTTAGAAATTAACAAAATGAGGTGTTAATTTTAGGATAGGATAAGGATAGGATAAAATTTATAAAGTGCACTTATACCCAAGGGTGCCAAAGCGCTAGGCAAACGGAGGAGTGGGGAGAAGCGTAAGACAGCCAACTAGGATGAAAATAGCCATGTTTTCAGCAACATTCTAAAAGCCGGTAGTGATTCCGTGTTGGAAATGGGGAAAGGCAGGGAGTTCCAGAGTTTGGTGGCCACTACCGAGAAGGAGCGACCGCCCCATCTGGCCCTGCGGTATCTTGGAGACATCAATTTTTTCTGGGATGAGGATCTCAGAACTCTCACGGGGGTATACCATTGGAACATGGTTTTCAACTGCGGCGAGCCTTTACTATGCATGGCCTTGTACACTGTGCTCACGACCTTGAAGGAGATGCGTTTCCTGATGGGAAGCCAGTGCAAGGCACGAATCCCCTCCCTGGCTGATTGTTGCTATGGAATATTAGGGATCAACCTGGCCGCTGCGTTCTGAACAAAATGAAGCTTGTTCAGAGAGGTCGCATTGATGTGAAGGTATAAGGCAATGCAGTATTAAAGCCGGGAGATGATTAGTGCAATGATGGTGGACCGATGCAGTTCAGATGGGATAAACGGTAACACCTTTCTAAGGATTTTTATGATATAAAAACAGGTGCTGACCGTACGGTTGACCCGAGCATCGAAGGTCAGACCTTCGTCGAAAATGACCCCTAGATTTTTTGTTGTCTTAGCTGGGACACGAAGGGGACCACAGTCTGCCAGCCACAGGCACTTGACCAAATGGAATTCTGGAAGCCAAATACCAGTATCTCGGTCTTGTCAGCATTGATATTAAGTGAGTGTAGGAAGGTGGAATCTGACTATATGGTTGCCCCCACTTTTTTTTATGGTGTTTTGCTGGTTTATGACTTAGTTGGACTGGGATCCTGCTATTCAGGGCCCCAGTCTATCTGCTTTCTCTGTAAAAGGTTTCCATGTGCCTTAGGCACATCTCTGATTGGAATCTGGAGTGCCCTTATAAGTCCCTAGTATATGGTATACTATGTACCAAGGGCATAGGTACCTCAGAGGCCTGCCAGGGACTGCAGCATGTATTATGCCACCCCTGGAAGGCCATCCAAACTGACACCACAGGTCTGCTACTGCAGCCTGGGTAAGGTGGTGCATGCACCCCTTACTGTGATATAGGTTACCTATATCACTAAATACATACACACATATAAACCTATAAGTCACTCCTAAAGCAGGCCTTATCAATCCTAAAGGCAGAGTGCATGGTTCCTATGTGAGAGGGTGCCCCTGCATGAGCAGGGCCCCTCTGCAGCGTTCGGAGACCATCTCTGATGCTGTTTGTAGTGCAGCCTGACCATATACTCTTAAGCGCATTATATCCTCGCGGTAAAATGCTAACTTTGGAATGGCTGCACCTAAATATGTCGTGTTTGGTGTCAAACATCTTGGAATACTACCCCCCGCCAATCCTGGCGGCGGGGGTAGCATTCCACCCTTCTAGAGGGAAAGACATGTTAACTCTGGCTTACCCGGTAACTTCTTTCTGAAGCCCTGGCATCACAAAATGGATGCTGCTGCCACAGACACAAGTCTGGCCTCCTGCTGCTGGACGAAACTCCGGCAGGGGAGGCCTGGACAATAGGTTTCCTGTTGCAGGGAGGTGTGACCACCTCCCCAGACAGGATAATGTGTATTGGGGCTGGGTGGGTGCACTCTTAGAGTGCTTTGAAGTCCTGCACTGGGGGAGCAAAAGGCTCCTCTGTGCATATGCCAGTTCAAACCAGCTCAGGGGCTACCTGCCCCTGCTCTGGCGCGAAACTGGACAAAGGGAAGTGGGTGTAGCCACCCCTCCCTTGACCCTCCCATAGGTGGGGTCATAGAGTTAGTCCCTCCCTGTTTTACTAGTTAAAATGGGAAACCCTTGCCACAGCAAGATTAGATTATACCTGGACGAAACTCTGAAACAGAATCCTGGACCTTCGACGCTCTACTCACGATTAGAGGACTGAAGAATCTCCCTTGGGGTCAAGGAGTGACTCCCCTGCTTGGCAGGCACCAAAGAAGCATCTGTCCGGTTTGCATCACTGAAGCTCCTGTCGGACGCCGAAGTCATCGCATCACCAGAGGTGGATTCTCAGACTTCCCCGAGGCTACCCTGAGTCCCCAGCAAAGCTGAGGCCCTTGGCTATCGTGGGTGACTTGAGACCGTGACCCCTGGACACCGAGCACACTTGCAAGTGCACCATCTTCTGGGTCTCCCAAGAAGTCGTGCTTTGGGCTCCGAGTAGCCCTAGCCTCCAGCACCACCTGCACCGAAGATCACTGGCCCCCACTCCACGAGTGTCCTGTAAGCCAGCTCCACGTGCGGCGTCACGAGGCTCCTTTGCGGTCGCTAGCCCGTTGGCTAGTAGCCCTTACCGAAGGCCAATCTTTTCTTTACTTGGCAGTCTGGTTGCTCCAGGCCTGCCCTCACTTACCCTTGCTGGGTGAGTTCCCCAGACCTTGCTGGTCTGCATCATCGACGATCTACATCTTACTCGAGACTTGCCGTTGCCAAGGCTTGTTGGGTCCAATCTGGTCGCCGACACCTCTGCACTCGACAGACATCGAGCAACAGCCCGAATCCTGCTCCTGGTCACCAACAACGCCTCCCGGACCTCGTGGCTGAAGAGTCAAGACGACTGTCATCGAACCTGAAGCACTCGACATCGGTGGGCATCTGTCCATCGCCTTCCTGGTCACTGGCTAGTGACCCAGACTCTGTCCCCTCTGCTTTCAGGTTCACCAGAACTCCGATCCACTCTTGGATCCACCCGGACACTTTTCTCTTGGCCGCCAGCAGCACTTTGCAGCAGATCGCCATTCGAAACGACGACGAAACCCGACCCCGAAAGGCACCTATGCACCCGGCTTCCCTGGGTGAGGTAACACGAGTACTCCGGTGCTCCCGTGGGTAGAGACTCTTCAAAGTCCTAGATCTCAAAGGGTTTTGTCCTAGTCCTCTTTTAAGTGTCCCTTTCCTCTATTTTCCCGATCCCGACTTTCTCCATAGAAGTTAACGGCGTATCCCGTGGGTCCCCTGTGTCACTACCTTGGGTGGTTCCTTGTGGTCCAAGCACTTCTAGAGGCTCTAGGCCTAGTGTCTAGTTCAGTCGTGGTTCGCATACCACTTTATTGGTATATGGTTTGGTACGCCCCTAGGGCCCAAACGTGTATTTGTGCTATTACTGTGATTTAAGATCTTATAACCTATGTACTTCGAACTCTAGCCTCATAAAGAGACTAGAGGGGTGTGTTTAGTAATAAATACATATATTTTGAATATATACCTGGTGTGGTGCTCTTTCATTTGGTCACTCAAGAGATTATAGACTGGTAAAACAAGCTGCTTTACATTCCTTCAAGAATTAGCCTGAAGGCTGCTCTCCATAGCTACCACTAGGATAGCTTTCAATAAGGTTGTCTTTAACCTACCTACCATAAGAGTCGATTTGGACTGGTGCAAGGTGCCCACTATAATTAGTGGACAGCATATGCCAGGCCAACTTCTCACATTGGTGTGCAGCGTGTGGGATTCCAGCTTGCTATTGTTTTACCAGATAATCTCAATTGAATTGATCAACTGAAAACCACTAAAGGTACCTAAGGTACATATAATTTAAGCTTAGAATATCAGTAAGTTCTACTGAACTTAGAGTTGTGTGTTAAGGGATAGCACAACCCTTTCTACAACTCAAGAGAGTTTAGTAGGCCACACTAGAGTAGGTAGTGCATACACCACACCACACTAGTAATGTCTTTAAAAGCAGGATCCAAAGATGCCCTGCAGGAAGCCATTGAGCTTCCCCCTTCCAAGTATGACACACTCCCATTCTTGGAACTGAGAGCTTTGTGTAACGTGAGGAAATTAAGGACAGGCCAAAGTCCCACCACCCAACACCTCCAGGAGTTGTTGGTGGCTTATGATCTTAGTAAGTCCTCAGAGACTGAAGGGGTAGGAGCAGAGGGTGGGCCAGCAGATGAGGAAGGGGCCAGGGGTACTACTACCCCCAGCCCCCTCTGAAACTGACCAGGAGGGTGACAATGACCCTGACCTGGAAAACCCAATCCCTTCTGGGGAAGATGAAGATGAGGATCTTGAGAACCACACCTTTGTCCCCCAGGAAGGATTATGAGTGTGCTCAGAAAGTCTAGGTCTCCTTCTCAGGAGTCTAACCACTCTGGCACCTCAATAGGGAGTTCTGTTTCTTCTCACAGGAGGGAATCCTCTCATGAGAGAAGAAAGAGACTGGTCCAGTATGAGGAAACTCAACTAGAGATCAGGAAGAAGCAATTAGCTTTAGATAGGGAATCCCTAGATCTCCTTAGAGAGAGAAGAAAGTTGGGACTAGAGTCCAATGGTGGCAGCAATATCCCTAGAAATAGGGAAAGGTCTTATGACCATAGAAACCTAAACAAGATTGTCCCTCCCTACCAGAGTGGGGATGACATCCACAAATGGATAACTGCACTGGAGAGGGCCTGTAAAGTTCAGAAGGTCCCCCAGAGGCAGTGGGCAGCAATCTTGTGGCTCTCCTTTGCAGACAAAGTTAGAGACAAGCTCCTCACTGTAAGAGAAGAGGATGCTGACAATTACACAGTCTTGAAGAGTGCTCTGATAGATGGGTTTGGCCTAACCACTGAACAGTATAGGTTGAAGTTCAGAGACACCCAAAAGCTCAGACTCAAGACTGGGTTGATTTTGTAGATTGTGCTACAAAGGCTCTGGAAGGTTGGATACATGGCAACAAAGTGCATGACTTTTTAGGATTGTACAATTTGATTATGAGGGAGCAGATCCTTAATAATTGTCAAAACCAGCTTTTGCACCAGTATCTGGTGGACTCTGATCTGACCTCTCCCCAAGAATTGGGAAAGAAGGCAGACAAATGGGTCAGAACCAGAGTAAAAACTAGAAATCAGGGTGGTGACCAGAAGAAAGATTCTACCTAGTCCCAAGAGAAAGGTGGGGATAAATCTAAGGATAAGTCCCCTACAGGGCCCCAAAATTCCTCTTCTGGGGGTGGGTCCCAAACTCCTTCCTCTCCTGAAAAGAAACCATATTGCCATGTCTGTAAAAGCCTGGGCACTGGAAAACTGATCCCAGTTGCCCCAGGATTGGCAATAAAGAAAATGTTCCTCCCACAACTACTACCACCCCTCCTGGTACTACCAGTAGTAATCCTCCAGTTGGGAGTAGTGCACCCAAAAAGTTAGGTGCTTTTGCAATAGGGACAGAGGTGGGCCCTAGTTTAGACAGGGACCCCTCAACAGACTCCTCTGTCTCTGATGGTGGTATAGGATTTGCCACCTTTACCATGGGTCCCATAGCATTGGGCAGGTACAGATTGGAGCCAATGATTAATGGTCAGAAAGCTGTGGCATTTAGGGACACAGGGGCTAGTGTCACCATGGTGGCAGGGAAACTAGTCCCCCTCACCAGTTTTTACCTGAGTTTAAGTACCAGGTGACCAACATTGATGGTGTCAGAACAGATCACCCCATGGCCATAGTCAATCTCAGCTGGGAGGGGGTCACAGGCCCAAAGAGAGTGGCAGTGTCCCCCACCTTACCTGTAGATTGCCTGATGGGCAATGATTTGGAAATTTCAGCCTGGGCTGAAGTTGAACACCAAACCCATCTTAGGATGTTGGGCGTCCCTGTAAAGGTTAGTGGGGCTGTGATGGCCACAGCCCCAGCCCAAGAATTTGGAGAGATGGAGCCTGAAAGAATGGCCCACTCTCCCCCAAAAGAGAGCACAAGGGTTGAAGAAAAGTCTTCTTCCCCCAGACAGTAGGTAAGGGTCAGCCTCCTCAGGGAACTGACCCTACCCCTAGTGAAGGAACTGCCACAGAGGTAGTCAGGCCTGGCCTGGCCACACCCCTGATGGCAGAGGACCCTTCCAAGGTGGTACCCAGTCTGGAGCAGGTAACCTGCCCCTCTCTACCCTGCCTCAGTCAGCCCAGGGCTGCAGAGGTCAGGGAGGTCAGTGGACCCCCCGGGCCCCCTGTCCAGAGGAAGCCCCCATCAGCAGATTAGGGGCACCCAGTCTAGTAGCCCTAGCCAGGTGAAAATTCCTCTACACACTGAGGGATCCCCCATACCTTTATGTAGGGACCTCCCCCAGAAGGACTCTGGTAGGCAAGGGCAAACCTGGGACCAGAAGGTTCCAAACCTGCCATGTCCCTCCAGTGTTCCATCCAAAGGGACCCAACCCCCAGCTGTAGGCAGCCAAAGGTTGACCCTTAGAGCAAAGTGCAACTCAGTCATGGAAAGACAGGCATACATGGTGACCAGTGATCTGAGGAAGCTGAGGCCAACATTCCTAGGGCCTCACTTCCCTACTCAGACACCTCACCAGCCTTGTACTTTACCTAAGCACACCAGAGGTAGTGATTCCCCATGGTGGAGACCCTCTCATACCCTTAGGATGAGGGATTGCTTAGTGGACCATAACATAGGGGGCAACCATGCTAGTGCAGGTGCTTCCTTATATGGCCACTTAGTCAATATAGGCTCAACTGGCCAAGGTTAGCCTTATCTCCTTTCGTTTGGGGGGTTATGTAGGAAGGTGGAATCTGACTATATGGTTGCCCCCACTTTTTTTATGGTGTTTTGCTGGTTTATGACTTAGTTGGACTGGGATCCTGCTATTCAGGGCCCCAGTCTATCTGCTTTCTCTGTAAAAGGTTTCCATGTGCCTTAGGCACATCTCTGATTGGAATCTGGAGTGCCCTTATAAGTCCCTAGTATATGGTATACTATGTACCAAGGGCATAGGTACCTCAGAGGCCTGCCAGGGACTGCAGCATGTATTATGCCACCCCTGGAAGGCCATCCAAACTGACACCACAGGTCTGCTACTGCAGCCTGGGTAAGGTGGTGCATGCACCCTTACTGTGATATAGGTTACCTATATCACTAAATACATACACACATATAAACCTATAAGTCACTCCTAAAGCAGGCCTTATCAATCCTAAAGGCAGAGTGCATGGTTCCTATGTGAGAGGGTGCCCCTGCATGAGCAGGGCCCCTCTGCAGCGTTCGGAGACCATCTCTGATGCTGTTTGTAGTGCAGCCTGACCATATACTCTTAAGCGCATTATAGCCTCGCGGTAAAATGCTAACTTTGGAATGGCTGCACCTAAACATGTCGTGTTTGGTGTCAAACATCTTGGAATACTACCCCCCGCCAATCCTGGCTGCGGGGTAGCATTCCACCCTTCTAGAGGGAAAGACATGTTAACTCTGGCTTACCCGGTAACTTCTTTCTGAAGCCCTGGCATCACAAAATGGATGCTGCTGCCACAGACACAAGTCTGGCCTCCTGCTGCTGGACGAAACTCCGGCAGGGAGGCCTGGACAATAGGTTTCCTGTTGCAGGGAGGTGTGACCACCTCCCCAGACAGGATAATGTGTATTGGGGCTGGGTGGGTGCACTCTTAGAGTGCTTTGAAGTCCTGCACTGGGGAGCAAAAGGCTCCTCTGTGCATATGCCAGTTCAAACCAGCTCAGGGGCTACCTGCCCCTGCTCTGGCGTGAAACTGGACAAAGGGAAGTGGGTGTAGCCACCCCTCCCTTGACCCTCCCATAGGTGGGGTCATAGAGTTAGTCCCTCCCTGTTTTACTAGTTAAAATGGGGAACCCTTGCCACAGCAAGATTAGATTATACCTGGACGAAACTCTGAAACAGAATCCTGGACCTTCGACGCTCTACTCACGATTAGAGGACTGAAGAATCTCCCTTGGGGTCAAGGAGTGACTCCCCTGCTTGGCAGGCACCAAAGAAGCATCTGTCCGGTTCGCATCACTGAAGCTCCCGTCGGATGCTGAAGTCATCGCATCACCAGAGGTGGATTCTCAGACTTCCCGAGGCTACCCTGAGTCCCCAGCAAAGCTGAGGCCCGTGGCTATCGTGGGTGACTTGAGACCGTGACCCCTGGACACCGAGCACACTTGCAAGTGCACCATCTTCTGGTTCTCCCAAGAAGTCGTGCTTTGGGCTCCGAGTAGCCCTAGCCTCCAGCACCACCTGCACCGAAGATCACTGGCCCCCACTCCACGAGTGTCCTGTAAGCCAGCTCCACGTGCGGCGTCACGAGGCTCCTTTGCGGTCGCTAGCCCGTTGGCTAGTAGCCCTTACCGAAGGCCAATCTTTTCTTTACTTGGCAGTCTGGTTGCTCCAGGCCTGCCCTCACTTACCCTTGCTGGGTGAGTTCCCCAGACCTTGCTGGTCTGCATCATCGACAATCTACATCTTACTCGAGACTTGCCGTTGCCAAGGCTTGTTGGGTCCAATCTGGTCGCCGACACCTCTGCACTCGACAGACATCGAGCAACAGCCCGAATCCTGCTCCTGGTCGCCAACAACGCCTCCCGGGCCTCGTGGCTGAAGAGTCAAGACAACCGTCATCGAACCTGAAGCACTCGACATCGGTGGGCATCTGTCCATCGCCTTCCTGGTCACTGGCTAGTGACCCAGACTCTGTCCCCTCTGCTTTCAGGTTCACCAGAACTCCGATCCACTCTTGGATCCACCCGGACACTTTTCTCTTGGCCGCCAGCAGCACTTTGCAGCAGATCGCCATTCGAAACGACGACGAAACCCGACCCCGAAAGGCACCTATGCACCCGGCTTCCCTGGGTGAGGTAACACGAGTACTCCGGTGCTCCCGTGGGTAGAGACTCTTCAAAGTCCTAGATCTCAAAGGGTTTTGTCCTAGTCCTCTTTTAAGTGTCCCTTTCCTCTATTTTCCCGATCCCAACTTTCTCCATAGAAGTTAACGGCGTATCGCGGTTGTGTATTTACACTGCACGCGTCTCCCGTGGGTCCCCTGTGTCACTACCTTGGGTGGTTCCTTGTGGTCCAAGCACTTCTAGAGGCTCTAGGCCTAGTGTCTAGTTCAGTCGTGGTTCGCATACCACTTTATTGGTATATGGTTTGGTACGCCCTAGGGCCCAAACGTGTATTTGTGCTATTACTGTGATTTAAGATCTTATAACCTATGTACTTGAACTCTAGCCTCATAAAGAGACTAGAGGGGTGTGTTTAGTAATAAATACATATATTTTGAATATATACCTGGTGTGGTGCTCTTTCATTTGGTCACTCAAGAGATTATAGACTGGTAAAACAAGCTGCTTTACATTCCTTCAAGACTTAGCCTGAAGGCTGCTCTCCATAGCTACCACTAGGATAGCTTTCAATAAGGTTGTCTTTAACCTACCTACCATAAGAGTCGATTTGGACTGGTGCAAGGTGCCCACTATAATTAGTGGACAGCATATGCCAGGCCAACTTCTCACAGTGAGTTACCCTTCATCCAGTAGATAATGCTTGCCATGCACTGGTTGAATTTCTCTGCAACCATTTGCAAATCATTTGAGATGGAGACAATGATTTGCGTGCCATCCGCATAGGAGATCACCTGGAAACCAAATGATCACACCAACTCAGCCAGAGGGGTCACATAAATGTTAAAAAGGGTGGGGCTCAATGAAGAGCCCTGATGGACCACACATGGAAGGCTGAAGGCCTGAGCTCTGAAACCTCCGCAGCTAACGATGTTCGTTCACCCTGACATAATAAAATGGAGAAGCTGCAAGGCCTTACCCATAACTCCCACTTCCTGCAGACTCTGAACCATGCATGCCAGGGAGATGGTAACGAAAGCTGCCGACAGGTCGAGCATAATCGGCACCGCCGATCCTCCCTGATCTACCTGCATGCGGATATGGTCAGTGGCTGCAATAAGGGCAGACTCGGTGCTGTGACCGGCATGGGAACCCATTCTGAGAGTGGTCTAAGCTCTCCTGGCACTCAACATAATTCAGCAGTCCAGTGTTGATAAATTTCTCCAAACTTTTAGCGGGGCGGGGAGAAGGGAGATAGGGCGATAGTTTTTCAGCTCTGAGGGGTCAGCGTTAGGCTTTTTAAGGAGTGGTGAGGCGATAGCCTCCTTCCAGGTAGCCGGATAACTCCCGGATAGGAGACTGTTGTTGAACACCTTGCATAGGAAGTTAGCTACAGTGTCAGAAACCAGTTTAAGTATGGAGGGCATACAAGCATCTGATGGTGCGCCTAATTTAAGGCCCATTAGGAGATCTTTAGTTTGCTGAGCTGTAATTTGTGGGAAGGATGTAAGAGCATGCTTCTCACGGTCCTGAGTAACCTCCTCAGCAGCTTTCGGTTGCTAGACTGTGATTTGCGGGAAGGAGTTTAGTACATATGTCTCGCAGTCCTGAGTGACCTCCGCAGCCTCAGGATCTTCAGTTTCCGTAGGCCTGAACTCCTGGAAGATCTTGAGGACCATGTTTCGAAAGTAAGTAGCTACTCTATCACAGAAGTCAGCAACTGTGTCCCTGGTGGCTCAGAGATCTCCTTTATGACCTTGACAAGCATGCTAGATGAATTGTTGGCTGATAGGAACTTTTCAGTAATGAAACAGGATTTGGCTTGGAAGATGGTGTGTTTGTATTTCTGCAGCAGGGATTTCTGCATGACCTTTTCCCTAGTACAAGGGTCCATACGCCATTTTGTAGTTGATATATACTTCCAGCCTCAGCAAGATCCTTTTGTTGATTTCCCACTGTCCTATTTCAGCTTCGCCTGAGTTTTAAGGAGTATCTAGCTTGTTAAAAACATCTTTATAACAAAAATATGGCACACCTGAATACCATCTTGATGGAATCAAAGATGTAAAACTGAAAGTGTTTCCTACAGAGGTTACTGCTGTAAATGAACCCAATGAGGGGATTCTTTTTGTCGTAGATATTGAGGTTAGTGTCCGGATATACCTAACTTGTTAACACCTTCATGACCACACAAGCACCTTTTAAACAGGAATTTCTTGAAGACACCTGTACGGATTTACACCAATAATGAAAAGTGCACTTTCTGAGTAAAGTTCTAACTTTTTGCCGAATTTTATGCAATTCTATTCACCTGCTTTTTCTGCATCTGCATCAGAGAGCAACTTTTCCTATGGAAATTACCATGTGAAGTCATTGTTTTGGGACACCCCATTATTGTGGTCCCTGCTTGACGTATCACTCCAAACCTTTACTGGGAGGCACTGAGGTGAAGTTTTTGCATGTTTGTCAAATGGCGCCAATGTTATTAGAAGATAAACGTTCGTCCAATGGAAACTCCGACTTAACTATAACTACACAGTGCAACCAGCGCTGTGTAATATTATACAATGGCGGTTGCACAGTGCAGTTGTAGTTAGGTCAGATTTGTGAAAAGCTGTTCAGCTGTTTGGCTACTATGTCTTTCTAAAAAGTCCATAGAAAATACATTGGTGTAAAAACCTGTTTTGGAATCTCCCTTATTTCTTTGCCCCCCTTACCGAATCACTGCAAAACTTTGCATCATCAGCAAATGTAGGAAAAGCAATAGTTCCGCAAAGTTTTGTGGAGATTCGTCAAATGGTTGCAAAGTTATTAGCAAGTAAAAAACTGAGGAATTCCAATCTCTAGGAATCCTAACTATAACTACAGAGTGGCTACCAGCACTCTGTTTGCCCCCAGAAGGACCCTGCTGGGTGCTAAAACTTTTTTTTTAGAAATGTTGCTGCAAATTTGCAGAGGATCTCCAGGGAAACAGAACAGATATTGCTCCCTCCCAGAGGAGCATGCAAAAAACAGCAGCTCCCTTTGGGCAGAAGCTATGCCAGCTCCTGCACTATGCGGGGAGTCGGTGAGGGCCCCAACTTGCTACTCAGTGGGTGCCCTGGGTGGGCACCAGGGCACCTACCTATAATCAAGGCAGGCCCCAAAGGATGGTGTCCCCGGAGCCATAATAGGCTCAGGGGGCTGAGTGGCCCCACTCTCCCTTTTAATGACATTCAGCCCAAGGGGATAGTGTGAGAAGTTGGCCTGGCATATGCTGTCCACTAATTATAGTGGGCACCGTGCACCAGTCCAAATCGACTCTTATGGTAGGTAGGTTAAAGACAACCTTATTGAAAGCTATCCTAGTGGTAGCTATGGAGAGCAGCCTTCAGGCTAAGTCTTGAAGGAATGTAAAGCAGCTTGTTTTACCAGTCTATAATCTCTTGAGTGACCAAATGAAAGAGCACCACACCAGGTATATATTCAAAATATATGTATTTATTACTAAACACACCCCTCTAGTCTCTTTATGAGGCTAGAGTTCAAGCTACATAGGTTATAAGATCTTAAATCACAGTAATAGCACAAATACACGTTTGGGCCCTAGGGCGTACCAAACCATATACCAATAAAGTGGTATGCGAACCACGACTGAACTAGACACTAGGCCTAGAGCCTCTAGAAGTGCTTGGACCACAAGGAACCACCCAAGGTAGTGACACAGGGGACCCACGGGAGACGCGTGCAGTGTAAATACACAACCGCGATACGCCGTTAACTTCTATGGAGAAAGTCGGGATCGGGAAAATAGAGGAAAGGGACACTTAAAAGAGGACTAGGACAAAACCCTTTGAGATCTAGGACTTTGAAGAGTCTCTACCCACGGGAGCACCGGAGTACTCGTGTTACCTCACCCAGGAAGCCGGGTGCATAGGTGCCTTTCGGGGTCGGGTTTCGTCGTCGGTTCTTATGGCGATCTGCTGCAAAGTGCTGCTGGCGACCAGGAGAAAAGTGTCCGGGTGGATCCAAGAGTGGATCGGAGTTCTGACGAACCTGAAAGCAGAGGGGACAGAGTCTGGGTCACTAGCCAGTGACCAGGAGGGCGATGGACAGATGCCCACCGATGTCGAGTGCTTCAAGTTCGTTGACGGTCATCTTGACTCTTCAGTCACGAGGTCCGGGAGGTGTTGTCGGCGACCAGGAGCAGGATTCGGGCTGTTGCTCAATGTCTGTCGAGTGCAGAGGTGTCGGCGACCAGATTGGACCCAACAAGCCTTGGCAACGGCAAGTCTTGAGTAAGATGTAGATCGTCGATGATGCAGACCAGCAAGGTCTGGGGAACTCACCCAGCAAGGGTAAGTGAGGGCAGGCCTGGAGCAACCAGACTGCCAAGTAAAGAAAAGATTGGCCTTCGGTAAGGGCTACTAGCCAACGGGCTAGCGACCGCGAAGGAGCCTCGTGACGCCGCATGTGGAGCTGGCTTACAGGACACTCGTGGAGTGGGGGCCAGTGATCTTCGGTGCAGGTGGTGCTGGAGGCTAGGGCTACTCGGAGCCCAAAGCATGACTTCTTGGGAGACCCAGAAGATGGTGCACTTGCAAGTGTGCTCGGTGTCCAGGGGTCACGGTCTCAAGTCACCCACGATAGCCACGGGCCTCAGCTTTGCTGGGAACTCAGGGTAGCCTCGGGAAGTCTGAGAATCCACCTCTGGTGATGCGATGACTTCGGCGTCCGACGGGAGCTTCAGTAATGCGAACCGGACAGATGCTTCTTTGGTGCCTGCCAAGCAGGGGAGTCACTCCTTGACCCCAAGGGAGATTCTTCAGTCCTCTAATCGTGAGTAGAGCGTCGAAGGTCCAGGATTCTGTTTCAGAGTTTCATCCAGGTATAATCTAAAGTCCTAAGGACTGGGTTCCTACCTTTATTCTAAAAATAGGGGATGGACTACTCTGTGGCCCCACCTATGGGTGGGTCAGGGCAGAGGGGTGGCTACACCCTTTCCCTTTGTCCAGTTTGCGCCAAAGCAGGGGCTGCAAGCCCCTGATCCGGTTTGAACTGGGGTATGCACAGGGACACCAAATGTGCCCCCAGTGCAGGACTTCAAAGCACCCGAAAGTGCTCCCGCCCAGCCCCAATACACATTGTCCTGTCTGGGGAGGTGGTCACACCTCCCTGGGACAGGAAACCTATTGTCCAGGCCTCCCCTGCCGGAGTTTCGTCCAGCAGCAGGAGGCCCGACTCGTGTCTGTGGCAGCAGCATCCATTTTGTGATGCCAGGGCTCTGGAAAGAAGTTACCGGACTCGTCAGAGTTAACATGCCTTTCCCTCTAGAAGGGTGGAATGCTACCCCCGCCGCCAGGATTGGCGGGGGGTAGTATTCCAAGATGTTTGACACCAAACACGACATGTTTAGGTGCAGCCATTCCATAGTTAGCATTTTACCGCGAGGATATAATGCGTTTAAGAGTATATGGTCAGGCTGCACTACAAACAGCATCAGAGATGGTCTCCGAACGCTGCAGAGGGCCCTGCTCATGCAGGGGCACCCTCTCACATAGGAACCATGCACTCTGCCTTTAGGATTGATAAGGCCTGCCTTAGGAGTGACTTATAGGTTTATATGTGTGTATGCTTTTAGTGATATAGGTAACCTATACCACAGCAAGGGGTGCATGCACCACCTTACCCAGGCTGCAGTAGCAGACCTGTGGTGTCAGTTTGGATGGCCTACCAGGGGTGGCATAATACATGCTGCAGCCCCTGGCAGGCCTCTGAGGTACCTATGCCCTTGGTACATAGTATACCATATACTAGGGACTTACAAGGGCACTCCAGATCCCAATCAGTGATGTGCCTAAGGCACATGGAGACCCTTTTAAAGAGGAAACAGCTAGGCTGGGGTTCTGAATAGCAGGGCCCCAGCCAGACTAATGTCGAAAACCAGTGAAGTATCAGCAAAAGTGGGGGTACCCCTGTGAAGCAGATCCTACTCTCCTACACAACCCCCCAAACGTAGGGACATTAAACTAACCTTGCCCAGTTAAGTCTTCATGTTCTAAGTGGAAATACCTAGAGAGTCCATCTGCATTCGCATGGTTACTCCCAGGCCTATGTTCCACTGTAAAGTCCATCCCCTGTAGGAAATGGACCACCTAAGCAGTTTGGGTTTTCACCCTTCATTTGTTTTAGCCATAAGAGGGGCTTATGGTCTGTCTGAACCAGGAAGTGTGTACCAAACAAGTATGGCCTCAACTTCTTCAGAGCCCAGACCACAGCAAAGGCCTCCCTCTCTATGGCTGACCAACGTTTCTCTCTAGGGGTCAGCCTTCTGCTAATAAAAGCTACTGGCTGATCCTGACCTTCTTCATTCAATTGTGACAGTACAGCCCCTACCCCCAATTCAGATGCATCTGTTTGAACAATGAACTTCTTGGAGTAATCAGGACTCTGCAAAATTGGAGCAGTGCACATGGCCTGCTTGAGGTCATCAAATGCCTTTTGACAGCTAACTGTCCACTGAACCTTTTGGGCATTTTCTTAGAAGTTAAGTAATTCAAGGGTGTCACTATTGATCCATACCCCTTGACAAATCTCCTATAGTACCCAGTCAGGCCTAAGAAGGCTCTCACCTGAGTCTGGGTAGTGGGAGCGAGTCCAGTCCATGATGGTCTGGATCTTGCTCTGCAAAGGTTGAACCTGGCCTCCACCCACAAGGTGGCCCAGGTACACAACCTGACTCTGCCCTATCTGGCACTTAGTGGCCTTGATAGTCAAAGCAATACGTAACTT
>CAWUFW010025692.1:0-41693 GCA_963921515.1 Calotriton arnoldi
GGTCGATTCCGATTCGGGCCGGAAAAGCACCGACCGACTCGGAGCCGGAAAAATTACCGACCGACACGTACCAGTGGCGCCCGACACGCCAAGTACGATGCAAGCCGCGATAAATCCGACCGACACGTCAGGAAACCAAGCCGACCGACCGAGCCGCTCGGAAAATAGCAATCCGGCCGGAAAAACACGCGAATCCAACCGACCGACACGCACCCGGAACAAATCCGACCGAATCGTACCCGCCAACTCCAACCCGCAAAGTACGATGCAAGGCGCGAAAAACACGACCGAGTCGGACGGAGGACAAGCCGTACGACCGACACGCATACAAAACCGAGCCGAAGCAACACAATACACCGCGACCGACGCGTACGCAGCATACAAAACTGCACAAACACAGCGTGAACGAAACGGAAAACACCGTACGAGACCAATGCAGGGTCCGACTCGATCACAAGAACGTTTCCAACATACACAAACAGCACAAAGGAAAAATCAACCAAAAAAGGCCAAACAAGCAATTACCAAGCCAATAAATACTGGGGGGTGGGGACAGAGAACAAAGACACACCCACAACTCCACCTATATAAAGGACACAAATCACTACCATGAGCCTTTGCAAATGCCATTCCACTGCCAGCACCCAAGAGAAAGCAACCACACACCCACAGCTCATCCCTCACACAAGCCACACACCATCAGCACACCAACAAATACCTACCTCACATACACCCAGCAAAACACACACTCACACACCCTCACCTGCACACCAACACACACATCACTCACCATCACCACCCATCACCATGCCCCCCAAGAAGAATCACAAGTTCCTAGATTGTGAATTGGAAGTCCTGGTAGACGAGATCCTCAGGGTAGAGCCACAGCTGTTTGGCACATTGGTCCAACAGACCCCCATGTCGCAGAAAACCAAGATGTGGGAGAGGATCATCAACAGGGTGAACGCCCAATCACCATGTCGGCGCACAAAGACCGACATCCAGAACAGGTGGTATGACGTGCGCAGGAGGGTACGGAAACTGCTGAAGCAAGACTACATCAACAGCCAACACACCGGCAGTGGCCCTCCTGCCAAGCCAATATACCTCAGGCCCTGGGAGGAGAAGGTGCGGGCCATCCTACCGCCAGTGAGCATATATGGACTAGAGGACATCCCAGAGCCTGGTGAGTACACAACAAATGTACACAATATACTGCCACAAAACACACACACATCACTGTCAAGGGAGAGTCAAACCATGCACTCATAGCAATCACACAGCAACCAGAACAGAATCATCCCAAAATGTGTATGTCAGTCAGAGAAACACAACACATGCCATCAAAAAGTCACATCCAACTGTGCCAACACATGTACAAACACAACCACAACTACAGCTAGGCAGTGGCACAAATAGAACCAACAAACACATCCACACATGTAGCCACCACAACAACACCAACACACAGTGAAGACCACTCAAAGGAAGGAATCCTGTGTATGCTGGCCAAGTCAGTGTAGCCAATAGCATCATGGGAGTTGCAGTCACACATATTGCCCGCCCCAAAACTGTCCCATCAACACCACCATGAACCATGCGCACATCACAGGGAGTGGAGAAGGACTCACAAGATGGCTGACACTGGCTACTGCTGTGGGGAGCACAAGGCCCTGCTGCCAACTGTGCACCAACAAACAGCAGGACACCACTGACTGACATCCTGAGAGACAACTCACACTCCCTGCAATGCAAGCACGTTCCATGGTGGGATATCTGGCTGGCTGGGTGGGAAGGGGGACTTGCAGCACTGACCATAGTCACCAGCACCTCCCCTCACACCCTCCCCAACACAAACTCCACAGTACCCACCTGGTAGAATGCAATGCCCTCCATCCTAACACAAGATCCCACAAAGCACCACCACCCTGGGTTATGTTGTGTGAAGCACAGGGACACTCTTGGGACTCTTAGCCAAACAACTGCCAGGACAACACTCCCAGCCATCCTGTCAGCACAGCCAGCCCACCCCACAGGGAAGCAGAGTCAAAAGGAAGGAAGCATGGGCATGCTGGGAAGGGGGTGGAGGCAATAGCATGATGGGAGTCGTAGTCACTGATATTGGTCACCCCCACAACTGGCCCATCAACACCACCCTGAACCATGCTCACATCACAGGGAGTGGAGAAGGACTCACAAGATGGCTGACACTGGCTACTGCTGTGGGGAGCACAAGGCCCTGCTGCCAACTGTGCACCAACAAACAGCAGGACACCACTGACTGACATCCTGAGAGACAACTTACACTCCCTGCAATGCAAGCACGTTCCATGGTGGGATAACTGACTGGGTGGGTGGGTGGGTGGGAAGGAGGTCTGGCTGTCAACTAAACACAATCAATGCAGACCATGTTCACACCCCAGAGAATACATAGAAATGCCCAAATAATGCAGGACAATGTGCCACACCAATATCAACCCCTGACTGTGACGACTTAGGACAATACAATGTACAGGCCCGCACCCCGAGGCACAGTCACAACTGTCAGGTGTGTCAACCACTGATGCCTGCAGAAACATGACATACATTGTTTGTGTCTCCCAAAAACAGGTGATGATAGGGACACAGCAGCAGACGCTGAGGAGTCCCAGTCCCAGGCTCAAGAGGATGCCGAGCTCACTGGCGTCGTACAGCCTCTGTCCTCCTCGGACGATGAAGAACAACCTGGCACATCCGGTGCAAGTCAACATGCTGCACCAGCAGGACCACCAGCTGCAGCACCAGCAGGTCCACCAGCTGCACCCCCTGCACCCACCCTCCAACGACTGTCACCACGAATACCATCCCTGCCGACATGGACAGAATAAGGAACAACACCAGCGCAGTGACCCTGGACCAACCTGGGGCCATGGACACCACCACCACCACCACCAACCCCCAAGGTGGACCAGGGTTATCTGTGCGTGCAACTGCACACACTGCACATGTCAGCAGGGGTGGTGGGAGGGGTGGGAGACAGAGGTCGCTGCTTGCAGACGTTGCTGGTGTGCATGAAGACCCACAACTGGTACGCATAGCTGATGCGTACCAGTCCAGCACCGGAGAGCTCAGCCAGGTAGTGGGGCTCCTCAGAGACATCAAACAGCAGCAGGCTGCCCATCATGCCCGCTTGGACTCCCACATGTCCCACGTGGAGTCACACATGTCACGTGTGGACTCCCACATGTCCCGCGTGGAGTCCAAGTGGGATGTACTACATGAGATGACGGCGGTGCACAGGGACATTTTACAATGCCTCCGCCAGATGAACAGCAACCAGTCCACACCTCCC
This sequence comes from Calotriton arnoldi, assembly GCA_963921515.1. Taxonomy (NCBI): domain Eukaryota; kingdom Metazoa; phylum Chordata; class Amphibia; order Caudata; family Salamandridae; genus Calotriton; species Calotriton arnoldi. The sequence goes on from CAWUFW010025692.1 coordinate 3,332, forward strand.
TGTGTGCCAACAACATCTGGTACCGAACAAACTGCAACTGCCACAGGGAGGGAGGAGGACTCTGGCGGAGAGTCCCCTGCACCGCAGCAGCCTGCACTTGAGGGCCCCCCCAAGAAGAGGGGTCGTCCGAGGAGGGGAAAGTGAGAGGCTGATGGCCAAGCGCAACTCCCAGGAAGCCTGAACCTGTTCTGGATTTTCGCCTTTGTGCACAGACTGTTCACCCTGTTGATGGCAACACTACTCCCACACATTGCATGGGGAGTACAAGTTGGAACAATGTGTCAGACAACTGTGGCCCCGATACTGGGGATCCTGTCTACCTGGACTTTCTATTCATCTAGGAACTTGGGATTGCAAGATTCATGTACAGCACAATCCATCCTATGCACTATTATCACAGATGTATCACAATAAACACAATAATACACCATACTTGCCTCTGTCGTGATTCCAACGTGGGTGCTGTTATGGGGATGATGAACAGCAAAATTACACTGTGTATGCGAACTGCAACAGCAAGGACAACACAGGCATGTGAGTACAGGCAACGTGACACATATGAGGGAGACACACCACCAGGGCTACACAACACATACACACCTAGGCCATCTGACTCATTGCCTACACTGATGTTGCCAGGGAAGACGGTGCAATGCACAGACACCACACCCATTCCCAGTTGTAGTCAAGTAGCCCACAGGTGCAGTAAGCAAATGGCAGTCAAATGTGTGACCACAGACAACGCACATCACTAAGTGAAGCACAGGTTTATTACACAGTAGCAACATGCCGTAACCACTACAGATGCAAGGTAACCCCACCTGGTAGCGGGCACACAGTCAACAACTGTAGACAGAAGGAAGTCCATGGGTGTGGCGCACATCACCTGTAGGGACACAACAGCTACCAGCCTGGATGTGCAATCACGTCGTCGGTGGACACAGTTGACCAAACGAATCTGAAAGTACCCTGTGAAGGACAGAAATGACACACAGTCAAAAGCAATGCAGTACAGGACAGAACAGCAAAACTCATGCACAATACATGTTACAAGATACCCACCCAGAACCAAGTTAGCATGTCAACACTGTTGGGGAGTACAGCCCACCTGTCACCACACATCGCAACACACATCCTGTCAAGTAGCCCATGGACACACTCCAACAGCACCAGAGCACCACCCACACATCATGCCAACTCACATCATTCACATGACACCTCAGGATACTCACATTCAGCTAAAGAAGTTGGTGATGAGCTGTGTGCGGACATCACCATCACCATCATCATCATCATCGTCACTGGCATCGTGGTCCAGGCCAGGATCCTCCACAGGTGGCGGATGTTGGTCATCGTCATCCTGGATGAGAGGCAACTCCTTCCGCACTGCCAGGTTGTGGAGCATGCAGCAGACGATGATAATCTTGCACACTTTCGCAGGGGCATATGGGAGGGACCCTCCGGTCTTGTCCAGGCAGCGGAAGCGGCTCTTCAGGAGACCAAAGGTCCGCTCAATCACTCTCCTGGTCCGACCATGTGCCTCATTGTAGCGCATCTTGGCAGTTGTCACAGGGTTCCTGAGGGGTGTCAGCAACCACGGCATGTTGGGGTATCCCGAGTCACCTACGGACAGACAAGTGCACATCAGCTGACTTGGAAAAGTGGGCGGAATACTACAGATCAGATCACACACAATGGCACAAAGTCAGTACACACCGACAAGCCAGGCACGCTGGTTCTGCATCTGTGCCATCAACCTGGGGATGCGACTACTCCTCATCACAAAGGCATCGTGTGCTGAACCAGGGAAACGGGCACACACGTGTGTGATGGTCATGTCTGCAAGACACACCACCAGTGCATTGACCGAGTGGTAGTGCTTGCGGTTCCTGTAGGCCTGCTCCTGGGCCTGTGGTGGTACCAAAGCCACATGTGTCCCATCAATGGAGCCAATGACATGCGGCATCCTCCCCAGGGCATAAAAGTCACTCTTCACGTCAGTGAGTCGTCGCAGTCTAGGGAAATAGATGTACCGGTTCAGGAAGAGCAACATTGCCGCCAAGAAATCGCGGAGCACACGGCTGAACATGGTCTGTGACATCCCACCAGCAGACGCCACAGTATGTTGGAAGGTACCGGTGGCAAAGAAGTGTAGGGCTGCCATCACCTTCACCTTGGGGGTCAGCGCTGTAGGATACGGCCGGCCAGGCTGCAAATGTGGGGACAACTGCACTGCCAAATCCTCAATCAGCTGCCTGGTGAAGCGGTACCGTCGGATGCTGTCACGTTCCACCATCGTTGCCAGGTCTGGGAATGGCCGATGGACAGCAGGAGCCCTGCAGTGCAGAGGAGAAGTAAGCAAGATCGTCAGTCACCCCACATATGCGGCATTGAACACACTCAAGATCCCAACATACATCATCATGAGGCACAACTACATGAAGTGTGCAGTACCGGAACGACATGTATGGTACATACATGGCCAACATCTGTCAACACGGTCCTACAGGTGGCATCAATTTGTCCCAGGTTGGCCCATTGGATATCATGATGCTGTGTCACAGTCACCCCCCAGTGACATGTGAGGACAGATGTGCCCCAGGCACCACAGCTCAACGACAGGCACATTCCCAGGGACCCTGTAATGCCACATGGACACTGGCATCACCTGGAGTATCATGTGTACACCACAACAAAACAAACATGACCCCCACAGGTAGTGGCCACACTTGCCATGGCAGGAGAGCCATGGACGTCTGTGACACACACGCACAACATCAGAGTCCATGCACACACAACGTGGATGTGGAGACTGTCTCCCATTGTGCACATGAAATCAGAGACATTGTAAACACTACATGCACAAAGACTGTGGAGGGCCATCACTATTGTGCCACTGGGACACCCTGGCTCAAACATACCGTCCCACATGGGACTCACGGGGTATGTGACATGACATACACAAACACCACTGTGAAATGTGACCATGGCACATGCACAGATATGAACAGTTGCACATCACAGTGGTCACGTACACGTAACACCCAGGATCCTGTCCCCATTAACACGTGCACAGCCTGGGGGTGGCTGCCCACAGGTGACACCCACAGGACAACATGTACACCAACATACACACAATAGGAAATGCAGCCTTACATGCCTTATGATAAGGTTTGGACAGGCTGTCGTGATGTAGGTGTGCCCCTCACTCCCTGGGAGCTATCTGTGGCTGGCATATGTCCATCTGAGACAGGCATGCTGACATATGCCAGTCACATGTACAGTGATGCGTTGAACAGCAATGGACCGATCGGTGTCTCCGGCCGGCCCATTGCTTTCAATGTGTGCGGGTACGCGTTGTACCCCTGTGCGCGTTGTACTGCAATGGACCGATCGGTGCCTCCGGCCGGCCCATTGCATTCAATGTGCGCGGTACGCGTTGTACCCCTGTGCGCGTTGTACTGCAATGGACCGATCGGTGCCTCCGGCCGGCCCATTGCTTTCAATGTGTGCGGGTACGCGTTGTACCCCTGTGCGCGTTGTACTGCAATGGACCGATCGGTGCCTCCGGCCGGCCCATTGCATTCAATGTGTGCGGGTACGCGTTGTACCCCTGTGCGCGTTGAACAGCAATGGACCGATCGGTGCCTCCGGCCGGCCCATTGCTTTCAATGTGCGGGTACGCGTTGTACCCCTGTGCGCGTTGTACCTCAATGGACCGATCGGTGCGCACCCATTGACAATGGGCTTGCCTGGCAACGGACGCGTTTTCGAATATTCGAACGAGTCGGTTGCTGGAAAATCAGTTGGTCACCCACAACAATGTTGCAAAATCATGTATGTCATGAAGTTGAAATTTTGAAGGATGCTGTGGGCGTGTTTTGGTGCTGCTATTCCATGGATTGGCCAGATTCAGAAGATGCAAACGACTTGGACCTATCACTTTGGACACAAGGGACAGTATCTGCCTCTCCAGCACATATATATTGCTGCATGTTCCCCTGAGAGCCCACTTGCCTGCACTACATGCTCCAGGACGACATCTGCCACTGCACTGCTGCTGTCTCTGCCCCTCTGGACCCTGCAATGGCACGTACTGTGGAGAGAGCCCCAGCCTTCAGCCTTGAAGAGAACCAGGCCCTGCTGGACAGCCTACTTCCACAGTACAGCAAGCTGTATGGGACACCAGGGGAGCAGGTGAGTGTTCTGTGCACTGCCTTTCTGAATGTGCATTTTGTCTGACTAGCAAGGCTGAGAGTCAGCACACCACTGGCTAGCAGGCTCACTGAGTAGTTGTCACCCCCCATAGTGTGTAGTGACTTGCACTGGACAGGTATGGTGCAGTGACAGTGCTTCTGAACAGGGTTTTACTCCCCATGCAATGATACCATGTAGTGACTTCTGGAAAACTGTCCATGGGCAGCCGTGCACTGCCTGGGTACACCATGTGCCCCTGTGATTGCGACATGTATATGCAACTGTGTCATGCACGGATATGTTGCATGTGTAGTAATGGCCTTATCACTTTGTCATCCTGACAGGCTTCTGCCCATCGGAAGCATGAGATCTGGAAGGACATCGTCCGGGCTGTCCGGTCCGTGGGGGTCTACAAGCGCCGGATCCGCAACTGCCAAAAGAGGTGGCAGGACCTTCGGGGCTGGACCCGGAGGATTGCACGGGTCCAGCTGAAGCTGTCGCCTCCTCGCAGGAGGGGCGGAACACGGACCCTGACCCCCACATGCTCAGGATCCTGGCGGTGGTCTTTCCAGACCTGGATGGGCAGCTGAAGGCCAGAGAGCAGCAAGGAGGGGGTGAGTCAAAGACTGCACTGTGTACTCTGTCTAACATGCTATGTGCCCTCCTCGGGCCAGGTTGAACTGCCACAGTACAGCAGTCATGTTGTCCAGGAGCCATGTCCCTCTATTGTGCACTGCCCACTCCTCATCTGATACCCAGGTGTGGCCCTTACATGCAGGGAATTCTGTCACTTAGGACTGTGTCCTTGCAGTTTGCTTGACTCAAGGTGGGAGACAGCATCTGTTTCCCTGACTCTGTGGTGGGCATCATGGGTGGGTCCAATGCTTACACAATGCCTGTATTCTGACATGTATTCAGCGTGTTACTTTGATCTGTGGTCCAATTGCTGAGCTGATCCACCACATGTGGCTGGGGTACCTGGCACACACCCATGCTGCGGGTGGGAACAATGTTTGGGCCCCAGGAGTATGTATATGACGTGTGTCACACATACTTAGCCAGCTGCCTACAGTCCAGGGCTCATCCCTCATTCATGTGGGGCTGGACAGTCATGCCTACTCCAGGCCATACAATACACTCTGTACTCCCACTCCCGTGTATCAGAGGACACATTGTGCACAGTGATTTGACCCCTCAGGTGTCTGCCTCTGTGTCAGTGTGCTGTGGATTAGTCGCCAGGACTGCTGTGGAGTTTCTTGGTAGGGGCTCAGCATGCCACTGGAGATGTGACCATAGGAGACGATACTTGTGTGACACATAGGTGTCTGATCAGCTGCCCATGCAGACTGGGGCATGTAAATGTGAAGTTCAGGCAGCTGTTCCCCATGCACAGCAGAGTGTGAGGGGCTCAGGTTCAGAGGGTAGTGTCACAGGTCTCCCATATGTCCAATAGGTATGACCTGGACAGATGAGGGTTAAGAGGATGTGTTGTGGGGGGATGTACATGTGCACTTGTGCAGCTCCAGGACTTGCATTCCCCATGACCTACTATTGTGACACAGTGCAGAGTGTTGTTGTCTGGCTGCAAAGTCATACATCACTGAGCCAGTGATGTATGACTTTGCAGTCATGCCTCCGCCATGGCATGTGTCTACTGATTGGTGAGCCTGCAGGGGAGTGACATGTGCTACATGCACACCATAGTGGCGCTGGCTATCAGGACATGGGTGATCATGGTGTCTGTCGCTGGTATGCATCACATGCATTTCCTATTTGACTCTGGGCATCCCTTACATCCGGAAACCTGTACTGACTCAGTGGCAAGAGCTGTGATGTGTGCATGTCCACATGCCACACCGTGTCCTCTGCACTGTCCAACTACTGTGTACTTGGTGCATGTGTCCACACTGGGGTGTTGCAATCCAACAGACACCAGACAGATGGGTGCAAGGCCATGTGGGATGTGAGTGCCATGCTTGGCATCAGACTGACAATTGACTTCTCCTGTTCAATTAGTGCACTTTTAGCAATGTACAACTAATGATGCCAGGGCTTGCTCTGTGATGTGCTGTGCTCACAGTGGTGTGTGCGTTATGTGCAGGTGACTGATGTCTGTCTGTTTCCCCATTGTTTGCAGATACATCCACGGCCACGGAAGGGGACAGCTCCACGGACCAGGAGGAGCCGGAGAGCCAGACTGGGTCAGCAGCCGAGGAGTGGTCGGAGGGACCCAGTGGCACGGAGGGCGAGGGGAGCCACACCGAGGAGTCCTCAGCAGCATCCACCTCAGCTGAGGACCAGAGCAACTCGGAGGATGACTCCCTTGTGGAGGCGGGTGTCAGCAGCCACCACACCCCAGCTAGTGTTGCTGTCCCCGCCACCACCAGCACCACCACCGCCCTCCCATCGGCTCCCATTCCCCAGGTCCGTGGAGGCTCCCATGTCCGGGAGCGTGTCTCCTTTGGGCCAGGCACCGCACCCCTGCCCCTGTGTCCCCTGCTGCCCTGAGTGAGGAGTCTGTGTACCTCCTTCGCCAGCTCCATGTAGGGCAGACAGCCATGCTGAGTGTCCTCCATGCGCACACCGCGCTGTTGACTCAGCTGGTGTCGTTCATGGAGGGCATCTCATCGGGCATGTCTGACCTACAGAGGGGCAATAGGTCCATGGACTCCTCCCTGACGGCAGCAGTGTCCCTCCTCAAACGGTCCCTCACCCCTCCTGCCTCTGCTCCATCCACACTCCCCAGCACCTTACCCATCCCAGGCACACACACACTGGCACAGGCACACACCAGCACACACACATCCAGCACACTGACACACACGCCAATGACAAAACGCACACGCACGCACATTCAGGGGACTGAAGCCAGACTCACAGGGGATGGGGCCCTGGAACACACACACGCATCCACATGCACTGCGCAGTCCTCAGTTCCCTCTCCCTCCAAAGCACCCTCCCTTGCCTCACCTGCAACCCCAAAGTCACAGCAGCTCTTCCTCTGTGACCTCGGCCTCTTCCCCACCGATGAAGCTGCTCCAGCATCCCGGGGGAAGAGGAAGCCCACCCACACGGAGCAGAGTGCCCCTCGCCCCCGGACACCCTCCCCCAGGCGCAGACGGACTGAGGCCCCCACCCGCAAGTCCCCCGGAGTGCTAAGAGCAAGACCCCGCCACCGCCCTGCAGCTCAGGCACAAGGTCTCCGTCCTCCATCCCTCAGGCCCCCACTGCACATGTGCCCCCACCACACCCTGCCCCAGGTTCCCCCACCCACAGATATACCATCCCCAAGATGCTCCGGCCTTCTCCCCTGCCACTTGCTCTCCCAGCACCACACCCCCGCTGCGCTTGTCTGTGCCACTGATGTGGTGAGGGTGTCCTCCCCCTCTGTCCAACCCACCTTGCCTGTTCCCCATTCTCCTCCCCTGGAGGTAGGCACTGCAGTGGAGTCCACTACCGCCCTGTCTGACTTGGGCACTGCAGTGGCGGACCTGTCCACCCCATCTGCAGGGTCCACTGCAGTTGTGCCGGCACCCACGACATCTGTGTCATGCCCCCCAGTTGTGCCGGCACACACCATGTCAGACACCTCCACTGCAGTTGTCAGTGGCTCTCCAGCACCCACCACCCCTTCCCTGACTCCCCCTGGTGAGCCCTGATCCTGTCCCTGCGGTGCCTGGCCTGCCCCCCGGTTGCCCCTCCTAGTGGATTGTCCCTGGTATTGTGCAGGCATGCGTAGGGTGACATCTGCCAGTGTCACCCTGTTTGAACTTTGACAATGGACTGGCCATTGGCCTTTGCTCTAATTTCTTCTGGACGTCGTTATCAAACAACACATATGCTGAATAAAGCAACTTTCTTTTCTCTAGTGCTCATGCTTCAGATGTACATGTTGTTGGTGCAGCTAACCATGCCCTTGCTGCAGTGATGGTGATATCTGGTCTCATGATTATGAAGTGTTACTGTGCAGGAACCCATGTGGTCCAGGGGGAATGTGTCCTATCATGTGGTGTATCCATGTCATCAATAGCAGCATCTGAGGGTGTCATGTGTTCAGTATTTGGCAATGGGTTTCCTACTTACATTGGCAATTTCATATCTGTGGCTTCCACCCCTGCACATCTGTTGTGCCTGCCATCGTTGCATTTGTCTACTTCCCTGACCGTGTTGCCATCTCCAGTGGACATGCAGGTTTGGGCATCAATGGGGAGGGACTCATCCGTGTAGTCAGTGCAACATTGCTATACAAGTGTGTTGGATCTGTGCTGATGATTCCGTTGGCACATCCATGACCAGGCTGATGTGATGGGAGCCCTCATTTGGTGCTAATTGTTGATTGTGTGACCAAGTGCTCAGCTGACATGATGGGGCCCTACTGAGGCAACATATGGCACAGCTTTCCTCACACAGGAGTGGAGTCCCCTCATGGCAGTGTGTACACGTGTGACATTGCCTGCGCCCAAGGTGTGTGTTGTATGTGCATGTCTGTGTGTTCACTTCCATTCATCTGCGCATGCTGTGATCCCTAGTGTTGTACCTGTTTGTGATGCTTGCTGACTTGAGCTATGTTCCCCCAAAGTCTTCTCCCTGTGTTCTCTGTGATGTGGGTGCATGGCACATTACTGGTCATCAGGGTGTCACCCATAGGTGTGTTTGCTGTCAGGGCAGAGTTTGTGTGCTGACGCAGATGGGTCACAGTCAGGTTTCCCTTTGGCACTTGTTGTTTGCCCCTGTCATGTGATTTCCAGTTTGTGTTATCTTTCAGTGATTGTGACACGTTGTGTGTGTGACTGCTGGCACTCCTTAGGGTCCGGGCTGCAATGTTGGTTGTTGTCTATGTGTGTTCTTTGTGGGTGACCTTGGCTTCTTCATTGGTGTGTGACTGTGGCTGGGATCCCATTGGTCGGTGTGGTATTGCCGTCATGTCCATGTACAGCGTAGTGTGCAGTGTGTCAGACATTCAGGAGTCTTGAGTGTCCATGTGTGATGTGTTTCTACACCTTGGTTCCCACCCACCACCCTGGAATAGTCATGGGTGCATGTGCAATGTCACCAGTGCATGTGTACTTCACTGCTGCACATTGTTGGAGGTCGAGGGGTGTGGTCTTGAGTGTGTGCAGATGAGAGTTGTTGCCCGGCTAGTCCCCTGCCTCCATGTTGGCCTTGGCTTACTGGCCATGCTGATTGATTTGTGCTTGTGTAGGTGTGATGGTAGTTAGTTGCTCAGGACACCTGACTGTGGTTCACAGTGTGAACGACATTTAGCTTTATCATCACAGTGGTATTTTTATTCAGCCCAGGGTCACCACATTGTGGGGGCCCTGGGGGTGGTGCTGTGGTGTGTCTGTGACTTGCTGTGTCAGTTGTTGTTCCTACGTGCCTGTGTGACATGTGTGTTTTGTGCTCCCTCTCACCTGTCAATGCCTGCTTGCCCACATAGGGGATTTGGATCCATGAGTTAGCTTAGTGTGGCAGTGTATGCACATCTGTATGATTGGTATTCAGCTCTCCTCATGTGTTGTGTTGTTGCCTGGGGACACTGGCACCCCCACCCTCACCTGCTGTGTATGATGACAGTGTTGGTCTGCCTGTTTGTGTTTGTGCATCTGCACCACTGCATTGGCATATCTTGGGTGTGCCATTGGCTGTATGTTGTTTGGTGTGTTTCCCCTGCTGTCCCTGGGACTCCTAGGTCATCGGTCAGCACAGTGATCATGGTTTGTGTGTCCCATTGCTGCCATGGTATGGTATCTGTTCACCTCACATCTGCTGTCTCCACAGGGTATCTGCATTTGTGTGCCCATTGGTGCAAATATGTGGTTCTGCATTCTGATGGTCACTTCTGTCATTGTGTCATTGATGACTGTTGACGGTCTCAGCCCCCATGGGTGTTGTTTGTCTGCACATGGCCAAAGGAATGTTTCATTTGCACTGCAGTATTTGGCTCCCCCAATTTATGTTGCAATGGGACACATACACTACTTTGCCACAGATGAGTTTTTGGTTCTGTGACCAGGAATGATCCATGCAGTTTGGCAGTTGCAGCTCTTTCTTTGTCAACAATTACCTTTTGGTCACTGTGATGATGAGGGTGTAGACCCCATTGCCACAATGGTCAAAATGTGCTTCAGCTATGGACCCCACACTTACCTTTTGGTCACTGTGATGATGGGGGTTTAGACCCCATTGCCACAATGGTCAAAATGTGCTTCAGCTATGGACCCCACACTTGCCTTTTGGTCACTGTGATGATGGGGGTTTAGACCCCATTGCCACAATGGTCAAAATGTGCTTCAGCTATGGACCCCACACTTGCCTTTTGGTCACTGTGATGATGGGGGTTTAGACCCCATTGCCACAATGGTCAAAATGTGCTTCAGCTATGGACCCCACACTTGCCTTTTGGTCACTGTGATGATGGGGGTTTAGGCCCCATTGCCACAATGGTCATGGGCTGCTTGCATTGTGGGTGCCACACACATATATGTGTGGCACATGTGCTAGGGGGTCACATTGTATGTTCAAAGTCATGTTCGGTGTTGTAGGCATTTGTCACAGCCTGCTCACACGCTTGTCATGGTGGTGGGGGATGTCTTAATCTTGCATTCCCTAGGTTGTGGTGTGCTTGTTGTGTCATGCATTGTCCATCCTATGAGTGGGGGTGGTAGTAGTGGTAGGCATCCAGCCCCCTGGCTAAGGGTGGTAGTAGTGGTAGGCTTCCAGCCCCCTGGCTAAGGGTGGTAGTAGTGGTGGGCATCCTGCCCCCCTGGGTGAGGGTGGTAGTAGTGGTAGGCATCCTGCCCCCTGGCTAAGGGTGGTAGTAGTGGTAGGCATCCAGCCCCCTGGCTAAGGGTGGTAGTAGTGGTGGGCATCCTGCCCCCTGGCTAAGGGTGGTAGTAGTGGTGGGCATCCTGCCCCCCTGGGTGAGGGTGGTAGTAGTGGTGGGCATCCTGCCCCCTGGCTAAGGGTGGTAGTAGTGGTGGGCATCCTGCCCCCCTGGGTGAGGGTGGTAGTAGTGGTAGGCATCCTGCCCCCCGTGGGTGAGGGTGGTAGTAGTGGTAGGCATCCTGCCCCCTGGCTAAGGGTGGTAGTAGTGGTGGGCATCCTGCCCCCTGGCTAAGGGTGGTAGTAGTGGTGGGCATCCTGCCCCCCTGGGTGAGGGTGGTAGTAGTGGTGGGCATCCTGCCCCCTGGCTAAGGGTGGTAGTAGTGGTGGGCATCCTGCCCCCCTGGGTGAGGGTGGTAGTAGTGGTAGGCATCCTGCCCCCCGTGGGTGAGGGTGGTAGTAGTGGTAGGCATCCTGCCCCCTGGCTAAGGGTGGTAGTAGTGGTGGGCATCCTGCCCCCCTGGGTGAGGGTGGTAGTAGTGGTAGGCATCCTGCCCCCGTGGGTGAGGGTGGTAGTAGTGGTAGGCATCCTGCCCCCTGGCTAAGGGTGGTAGTAGTGGTAGGCATCCTGCCCCCTGGCTAAGGGTGGTAGTAGTGGTAGGCTTCCTGCCCCCTGGCTAAGGGTGGTAGTAGTGGTGGGCATCCTGCCCCCTGGGTGAGGGTGGTAGTAGTGGTGGGCATCCTGCCCCCTGGCTAAGGGTGGTAGTAGTGGTAGGCATCCTGCCCCCCGTGGGTGAGGGTGGTAGTAGTGGTAGGCTTCCTGCCCCCTGGCTAAGGGTGGTAGTAGTGGTGGGCATCCTGCCCCCCTGGGTGAGGGTGGTAGTAGTGGTAGGCATCCTGCCCCCCGTGGGTGAGGGTGGTAGTAGTGGTTGGCATCCTGCCCCCTGGCTAAGGGTGGTAGTAGTGGTGGGCATCCTGCCCCCCTGGGTGAGGGTGGTAGTAGTGGTAGGCATCCTGCCCCCCGTGGGTGAGGGTGGTAGTAGTGGTAGGCATCCTGCCCCCTGGCTAAGGGTGGTAGTAGTGGTAGGCATCCTGCCCCCTGGCTAAGGGTGGTAGTAGTGGTAGGCATCCTGCCCCCCTGGCTAAGGGTGGTAGTAGTGGTGGGCATCCTGCCCCCCTGGGTGAGGGTGGTAGTAGTGGTGGGCATCCTGCCCCCTGGCTAAGGGTGGTAGTAGTGGTGGGCATCCTGCCCCCTGGGTGAGGGTGGTAGTAGTGGTAGGCATCCTGCCCCCCGTGGGTGAGGGTGGTAGTAGTGGTAGGCATCCTGCCCCCTGGCTAAGGGTGGTAGTAGTGGTAGGCATCCTGCCCCCTGGCTAAGGGTGGTAGTAGTGGTAGGCATCCTGCCCCCTGGCTAAGGGTGGTAGTAGTGGTGGGCATCCTGCCCCCCTGGGTGAGGGTGGTAGTAGTGGTGGGCATCCTGCCCCCTGGCTAAGGGTGGTAGTAGTGGTGGGCATCCTGCCCCCCTGGGTGAGGGTGGTAGTAGTGGTAGGCATCCTGCCCCCGTGGGTGAGGGTGGTAGTAGTGGTAGGCATCCTGCCCCCTGGCTAAGGGTGGTAGTAGTGGTAGGCATCCTGCCCCCTGGCTAAGGGTGGTAGTAGTGGTAGGCTTCCTGCCCCCTGGCTAAGGGTGGTAGTAGTGGTGGGCATCCTGCCCCCTGGGTGAGGGTGGTAGTAGTGGTGGGCATCCTGCCCCCTGGCTAAGGGTGGTAGTAGTGGTAGGCATCCAGCCCCCCTGGGTTGGGGTGGTGGCGCGCATTCAGGCCCCTGTGTGCATATGTGGCATTGGTGATGGGCATCCCGCCCCTATGGTGCTGCTGTTGCTGGTGTAAGTATATTCAGATTCCCAGTGTATGTGTGTGATGTGTCGTGTACGTGTTGTATGTGTTTTGTGGTTGGTGTCTGACTTACCTTCTGCGCCGTACGCGTCCGTGCCTGTTCCGGTAGTAGATGTAGAATATTGGTATGATCGGGACGAAGGGATTCATGGTTGGTTCGTGTCGTTCGTCCTTCTCGTTGCTTCGCGTCGTCCTCGTCGCTTGGCTTCGTCCTCGTCGCTTCGCTTCGTCCTCGTCGCTTCGCGTCGTCCTCGTCGGTGCTGTGTTCGCCTCGTAGCCGTGGATCGTGTTGTGGCGCGATTCGGAGCTTATGTGCGCCTCTCCCGGATGCTTTGACGTGCCGTGCATAGCGACGGGTTCGGCGCGTACGGAAAGCGCATCGTACTTGTCCGGCCGGACGGGGCTGCATTTTCCCTTCCGTGCGACTCGATTCGGCGTTTCCGGATTCGCCTCGGTCGGAGAACAGGACCTGGTTTGGGTGAGTACGGCTCGGCCGGAATTTTTGCTGTTGTGCGCATCGTACTTGCTCGTTCGGTGTGCTGTACGGATCGGTCGGGAAACTGGCTTTCGCATGGCTTTTTTCCCGACCGAATAGTATTGGGTGCGCCTCCGACCGAGATCGGAATCGGCCCCTTAGTCATCTTGTGTGTCTAAAACGGTTTATTAATTTCCATGACGTGAAATGACTTTGATTTTGAACAAACTTATCGATCATTTTTTTGTCACATGTATATATTACTGCTTTTCATTCATATTGCATTTTATTTTAAAGTATATGCCGGAAATGAAAAGCAATGCTTAAAATGTACAGTACCTTTTGCATTCTAATGGGTTTTTTAAATGCCTTTTTAAATGGTTTTTAGGAAATATTTTAGCAATATGCAGTACTCCATTTAATGTTTAGCATTTTTAAATGTTTAGCATTTTAGTATTATCGTACACACGAAAGTGGAGTGGGTGTTGTATTCCTCTTAGGGTGTCCATACACGGGCTTTCCTGTATCATGTCCTTATATAGGCACAATTCGCCCTGCCCTTATATAGGCATAGAATCCCAGTCCTTATTTAGGCATTAAACCATGCACTCCAAATACAGGCATGGTCTCCGACATCCGTCCACCCTAACGTCACAACGAGTTCTTGAAGAACAGACCCTTAGGCTTCGGGAGTTTCCCTAGCACAGGACTATTGATTTCTTCAAGGACTCATCTATTATGCATGAACCGTTATGCCTTAGGGGTTCATTCATGACGTCTTCCGCTGACCGATTCACGTCAATGCTAACATTGTGAGGTACCTCTCAGGTATAAATATACCTTCCCTAGCCCTTGTAAATCAGAGGAGACCTCGACTTCAGAGGAGCCCGTTTCCCGGCCTGACGCACTGAGAAGACGCTGTCATCCCTGCACGCAGAGAGTCCAGCTTCCAGTGATCTAACTTCCCTTGCGGGGTGTTGGAGTTCGAGTCTGGCAAAGAGATTCCCACCTCTCTCATTCTAAAAGGTATGGATCTGACTAGAACCTAGAGGGACTCTTGGCATACTTGGCATACTAGGCTTAACATACTCTTAGTATACTATAGTAAGGAATACTTCACCTACTTCATACCTCTCCCTACACCTAGGTTAGGTTAGGTACATTGGGGTAGAACTAGCTTAGAAACGCATCGTATGAGTACTCGCATTTTTTAGTCTGTGTTATTTATGTAAATGAATATCTACTAAAAATCATGTTAGTGCAGTATTATTTCTTTCTACTGCTTACGCTGTACATTATTTATCTTGCATACTGTCTTGTGATCGTAACAGCACATTTTACTTACACCAGAAACAAGACTGTTCAATAAATCTTTTATTGAAACGCCCGTCTATTCTTTCTGTGTAACTTTGAGGAAAACTAAGCATGCACGACTGAGCTGAGTGAAATAGTTATCTATTGTTTCCACGACTCTGGGACACGTTCTGATTCTAAAGGGAAACAAAGTGGTCATGTTTTGCGGCTGCCAGAAACTACTCCCTTCTTGTTTGTCAAGGAGTTTCTAGTGGCCTCTGAGCTAGCTGGCACAAGTAATTAAGTTTAATATACTCGATAGGGACATACTGACCGTAGTCCTATGTCAAACCTATAGGGTATATTATTCCAATGCGCAGAGCCTTCTAGGGAAATAGGAGCTACACTACAAGGCCTTCTCCAGGTCTATTGATAGAAGGGCCGCCCCAGGTAGTAGCCTCACATCAGGGTGTTAGAGTTCTGAGTACAATCTGCACAAATTGTTAGAGGTGTTGCGGGACAGTATAAAGCTGTTTTGGTCAGTATTAATTCATCCAGGCATGTGTGGCAAAAGCTGAAGTGCCAACGACTTACTCAGTATTTTAAAATCCATGGTGAACATTGATAGGGGTCTAAAGTCAGATACCTGTGCCCCTTCTAAAACTGTCTTGGGGAGGGGGATCACCATTGCGTTGCTAATGGAGGCAGGTAGTCTTCCCACCGCAACGATCCCGCATACATGGACTCCAACTGGGGAGCCAAGATCGAGACATGTGCTGCGTAAAACTCTGCTGGCAGGCCTGGGGTTTTCCCAGTGGCCATACTTTTGATTGCTATCTGAGTTTCCTGAGCTGTAATGGTGGGGCCCAATGTCTCCCTGTCCTGCTGGTCTAGCACGACCAGGGGCAGCCGTGTCAGGAAAGCTCTCTGTTCTACTTGCGGGACATGCGGGGGTGCCTCATATAGGGTATGGTAATAATCGCGGCAGAGGTCGTTAATGCTCTCAGGGTCATGGATCGATTGGTTCGTATTAGTACACAAATGAGTGATTGGGGAACCCCAAGTCTCTGGTTTAATTAACCAAGCTAATAGGCGTCCAGGTCTCCCTCCTTCTTCATGCGCTCTAGTTAAGTATCCCTTATAGTCATAACACCGTAATCGTTCAAGAGCCTGATAATATAGTACCTGGGTTTCCATCACTTGTGTTTGTTGTGCTGGACCCTGACTCTGTGCATTATCTAACTCATGCAGTTTGTCCTCTAATGTCTTTATTTCCTGGTGTAGTTCCCTTTGGGCCCCAATAGATTGCCCCAAGCAGAAACCTCTTGTCACCACTTTAAATGCCTCCCATTCCATCAGCACTGTCGAAGCTGTGCGTGCATTTATAGTAAAGTATGTGTCTATGGCAGAGCGTAGTGATTCCCTAAAGCAGGTGTCATTCAGCATCTGCACATTAAGGCCCCATAATGGAACCAAAGGGCGTTGTCCCACAGTTTGGAAGGTCAGTATCAGGGTGCTGTGATCCGAAAAGGTGCGACATAGATATTCACTACATGTGATGGCTTGCTCTAGATCAGGGGAGCACAGAAATGTATCTATCCGTGTGTGTAATTGGTGTATCGAGGAGTAGAATGAGTAATCTCTGTCTTGTGGATGCTGTGTCCTCCAGATGTCTACCAACCCCCAGCGAGTCGTCCACTCCCTAAAACCCGTCATGCGGTGGGCCTGGGCTCTCAACAGTGGTGGGTGTGATCTATCCAGTGTGACGTCTGCTACACAGTTAAAATCTCCCCCCAGGATTACCTCCGACCCCACCCCATCAGCTGTGTGTGCTGAAAGACCTTGTAGGAAGGGAACCTGCTCCTGATTGGGAGCACATATACATCCCAGAGTAATCTCCCGTCCACATAGCCTCCCTGACAAGAATATACATCTGCCATCTTTGTCTACCACCGTGCATGTGGGCTCGAAGGCCACCCCAGCTCGGACCCAAATCAACACCCCTCTGGCATATGCGGAGTATGATGTTGCGAAGACTTGCCCTCTCCATGGCCTACGCAATATTTTGCTTTCGCTATGTATAAGGTGAGTCTCTTGTAGTAGAGCGATCTGCACACCCCTCCTCCGTAAGAACCTGTGTATATTGTGGCGTTTTACAGCGGTCCTCATCCCCCTAATATTCCATGTCATAATTTTCAGTGTGTCTTGTATAGGCATTGTTCAAGTAAAAAGGAAACCCACCCTCTGTCTCCCATCTTCCCCCACCCCCACCCCACCCCCACCCCCACCCCTGAGCATTGCATAGCACCATACCTGCAACTGAAGAAAAACAAAGCTGAACTGTAAGCCAGCAAACAGAATAAGTCCCAACTCCCCTTCCCCTGAGCAGTCTGGCAACGGCCAGCCGCCCAAACTGCTAATAGTACATTCAACTCAACAGAAGGCCCCAACCTCTTCTTGTTGTGGACTTGTGAATGGGGGTAGGCTATTAAGTATAGGCTGTGAGAGTTCCACCGGCCCGAACACCAATAGCTCTAGCCAGCCGGAATTACTGCAACCATAAAGCGGGCCAGTCTGCACCAACACCATCTTACACTTAGCGAAGGCGACTGTACAGAGATCATCTGCGGTCCTGGGGGTAACTTGTGGCAACAAGACGCTGTCTGGCTTGGATGAGTCTGATTCAGATTTCCCAGACCCCTTACCCGTGGGTGAGCCAACCTCCAATGCCGATCCCTTAGAGCCCATGATCTCGGCCACTGCCAGAAGGGCTGCAGCTCTTTCTTTCTCTGTCTGGGAGAGGCTTGGTTTCTTAGATGGTCTGTTCCTGCATCTCCACCGGGTCTGCTTCCCAGCTGGAACGTCGCAGCCGTCCGCAGCAGAGCCTGCCTTTGAGGACGCGCCCCCGGGTCTATAGGTTTCAAGCCACTCCCAAGTCGCACCGGGATCTTCACAAAAGTGAGTTTTTCCTGCCAGTGTAATGCGCCATTTAGCCGGGAATATTAGGGAATACTGTATCCCCTCTTCACTTAACGCCCTCTTCACCTCAGTGAATGAGGCTCTTCGTCGCTGTACTTCGGGCTTGTAATCCGGGAATATAGATATCTTGCTGTTGTTGAGCACAAAGGGGCCCGCAGTCCTTGCCTTCTACAGAAGAGTGTCTCTGTCCTTGAAATGCAGAAGCTTTGCCACCACTGGACGCGGTGGCCTTCCCGGTGCAAGTGGGCGAGCAGGGACCCTAGGGGCTCGCTCAAGGGTGTAAAAAGCAGAGAGGTCCCCCAGGGCCACCACAGTGCGGAGCCAGTTCTCTAGGAAGATCAGCATATCATCTCCTTCTGCTCCCTCCGGTAGACCAACCACTCTAATATTATTTCTTCTATTACGGCCTTCGGCATCTTCTGCCCGTCTCTCTAGGGTGATTACTCGGTCTGTGGGGTCCTTGACTGTGTGCGCTAGCGTTTGTTGTGCGGGCTAGAGCTCCGCCACTGAAGTTTCTACAGTTCCAACTCTCTCCGTCAGCTCGCGATGTTCTGCATGGAGCAACCCCAGGCCCACTGATACTGTACTAATATCCTGATGGAGGGTGGACAGGTATCTGCTATGGCCTCCAGGATCTTGGCCAGTTGCTGTTGTACCGGGTCGGTCCAACCGGGAGCTTCCGTGTGGCGGTCTGTGTCTTCCTCCCCCGCTCCATCACTGCCCCAATCCCTCTTCCCCTTGGCTTCCCCATCATCAACTTATTTCACTGAGGTGTAATATGAGGTGCCTCTTCAACAGCAAGGTAGTGAGGATGAGCCGCTCCCTTTACACAGCCGCTCGGCATCCAGCAATGCAGCAAGTAGTGCTTCAATCACAATGTGTCTGCCGTACCCCAGTATCACCTCTCCTTTTCGGGCACAGGGTGTGGTCTCAGCACCCAGTGTTCAGACAGGTCACTCCAATGTCCCGGTTCTGGCAAATATACAGGCCACGGGCGGGAGGGGGGACTATACCAGCCTGGCTGACAGGCGGCGCCACGCCGCTCCAATTAGAGTTCCCCTTTGCTGCGGTCAAACAGGGCTTCGCAGACCTCAATCTGGCCACTGCTCAATGCCCCCACCCGTTGGGGCTCGTGCCGTCAAGGTAAGCGATGGATAGTATCCCTGCTTGCAGGGCCGTCCACGGTATCGTGCAAGTCCCAATCTCGACGGGAGGGCAGATTGTCCCGGGGGGGGGGGGCCCGTTCTCAACTGTGAAAGCTCTCCAGGACATGCCTACCCCTCCGGGGGTTTCCTACCGCCTCCCTATCAGAGACCACCGGCAGTCCTATTTAAGAAAGTGCATAAGTGCCGTTTTACCGCCAGCTAACTGTGGGGTCCACCCAGATGGGGGGGAGGCCACTGTAAAGTCCAGGCTCTCAGTAGATAGCAGGAGGGGGATCCACTTCGGTCGCAGGCGCTATGTACCTGTTGCCTTGGGTTGCAGGAACGGTCGCTTTCTCACCGAGGCAGGCGAGTGCACCAAATCCGCCCAGACTGTCCACGCATTCGGGCCGCACTACAGTTGATTGCCAATGAGGCCTATCTTGGTAAAGGCCCACCACAGAGTCCAGACACCTGTTGGGCGGGGGGGGGGCAGGCCACTCTCACCACAACCACTGCGTGTTTGCTTGCAGCGGCCGAGGCGCCAATTTCCTCCCCAGGGCACGTGGGGGCACCGGATCTGCACTCAGCACCGATCAGTGCGCCAGCGCCCCGTAGACTCTCCTCCACGGTCAGGGCAGCCGCAACTCTCTCGCCCCTGCCGCGGCACCAGCCGCCCGCCAGCCGGGAGCAGCCGCACTGCTCCTCACCCACCTCGGCAGCTCACTGATGTAGCTCGAGCGTTTCCAATGTTGTCGTCGGGTCACCGAGACCTAGGTCCACTACACCAGCCGACCACCAGGGACAGTTCTCAGCGGCAGTCCAGCCTCACATGCCGCCATCTTGCCTCCCCTCTATCGCGTAAGTTGCATCGGCTCCGTGGAAATCAGGAGCAGCTAGCGCGATGCAGGCATGGCCCCCACCTCTTCCAGGGGGATACTCGCAACTTGGGACCCTGCCCTGTTCGGTCGCCAGCTAGATAATGCAGGATAACTTTCGGGTCGGCGCAGAGCTGCAGGCTTACGTGTCTGCCATTGCTGGCTACCAAGCCACACCCCTTGCCATAATCCAATTTAGACACAAAGCCCAGCTCCACCCCGGGAGCAAAGCATTCTTAGGGTATTCAGGGTCTGATTTTTCTCAACAGCCTCATTTGATTCAAATAAGGCAGGGTCACAGCACTCACTTGGTCCTTCACTGACAGAAGCTTAACAAAACATAACCCAAGGCTCTTAACAGACGAGAATGTATGGAAAGGATGAGTTCCCTATTCTGTAGGCCAGATGTCACGAGTCAATCAAGAATGCTGACCCAAGATCATCACTTCCATCTTGCTGGCACTGAGCTTCAGCAATTTATCATTCATCCAGGCCACGATTGCAGAAAACCAGGGACGTCTGCTGAACCTCCAGCACGGGGTTATAAACCGCAAGATGTGCTGTCAGGACAGGAGACTTATACCAAAAGATCTAATATTGGCTACTAGAAGCTCCATATAAATAGAAAATATGATAGGAGAGAGTAACACCACAAGATATAACTCATTGCTTATAGCAAAAGGAGAACAGCATTAACTCTTGATTCCAATTCAACAGAAAAGAGGAGAACCAGGAGAAGGACGTCCATCTAATCCCACAGCTGTCAATCGTAGATCGAAGTGGTATTTCCAATGTATCAAAAGTGGCAGACAGATCCAGCAAAATAAGACTAACAGGATGGCCCACGTAAGGAGTAAGTAAGGGGGTCATTTGAGTTTGATGGGTAGGATGAACCACCATAAACTGGCGGTCCATCAATCCTGCCAAAGTTGCAGGTCGCCTGCCCCAGTTAGTGGTGGGAGAACCAATGCTTTCTATCAGTGAAGCCTCAGCTGGCAACGCCGTGGGAGATAATTGACTTAGTCGCTCGTCTGCAACTGCACTCAAACCTGCTCTATTTAGGGTGGGGCGACCAGTACTAATCGCTCAACTGTCCCTATAAGCAGTGAGAAGACTCTGCACATTAGGCCCATTGATTTTTTGTTTTTCAAGCACAAATGCCTGCATTGGGATTTTATTCTTTAAAAAAAAAAAAGTTTGGTGGTGGTCCAACAAACGGTGTCTATTTAGCACACTTTTCAGCTGAGGCAGTTGCTTATAGATCTTTTGCATTAAGGAGGGGATCTCTAAATTTAGCAAGCAGTCCTTCGTCTGGGGAGCTGGGGTCAAAGTCTACAATGACACACTTCATAAGACTCTTTTAACTGTCAGTCACGACTCCTCTGGAGAAAGAGGAATTCATCAAACAGGTCAAAGTGAAGGAGACTGTAGGGGGCCACAAGTTTCAGCACAGCTACTTGACAAGTGCTATCATGTGGCCCTCAAGTGCGCAATATCAAAAGAGAGAGAATTTTAGGTTCTGATATTTCTATAACTACAATAATAATGGGTGTCAAAAACTTAAGAGAGTCACCAGAGTTAGGCCTAGTAGTGATGCTGGCCCAATGTTTAATGTTCTTTCAAATCAGGTGTATTTGTTTCTATACAATAGGAAGCCAGCTTATGACAAGAGTCCTGGGAAGTGCAGATAGAGTTAGTCATACAGTCAGAAGAGGTCAGGTACTTTAGCAGACCAACCAAAGCTCTGGCTAAGCCTTTTTGTGTCCTTTCTATATAAGAACGAGCCTGGTGAGGGACAGTGGCCGACCAGGTTTCAAATAGGACTAAGGAATGGTCTGTCCAAAGTGAATGCTTCACACTACAACATGAGACAAAATCTTCAGGTGCAATAATCAGATCTCAGGTAGGATTGACACTGTAAGTGACATTCTATACCAAATGTCACAATCCCAAATAAGGACAAAAATCGAACCTGGTCCATAAGTGACTTGTCAAAATAAAGACTGACCTCTCCAAGACATTTAACCTAGATAACACAATGGCCAAAATTCTCAAAACCTCATGAAATCTGCCTAAGAAACTTTGAGGAGCAGAGGGAGGCAAATATGTAAGCGACAAATGATAACAGCATCTAGAGTGACAAATAAGATTCATATAATCTCTGTGTCTATGTTATTAAAGGATTAATTTCCCAGTCTTAAAACTAATCTTAACACCTCCTTCAGAAAACTGAGCTCTCTTACAGCGCAGGATCTTATAGAACCTTAGTGTAGCCATAGCAATATTTGAATAAGAGGCTTCAACGAGCCATGTCTCAGTGCCACATATACATTTCCATCCATACCATATCAAAAGTTAAGCTCCCATCAATTTTTCAGGAGAGACCTGACATTCAATAGAACAACCATAAAGCAAGCTAAGTGTTGAAGGGAAAAAGCAGGAGTACCGATGTTTATTCCCTTATTAGACAGAGGTGGCCTTGGTGGCTCCTGTTTTGAGGCCCGAAGTTAGGTTTACAACTCTCCTGCAGTTAGCCATGGATCATCCTGTTCGTCTTTTCCACTTCCTGCCTTTCTGTTTGGACCGGTTTTGAAAACTCAGTATTGTTTTTCAGGACTAAATACAACTGGTGGCCTGGAGGATTTCAGGGTGTCCTGGCTTATACCAAGCCTTTAGTCTGTAGCGCACATTTCAAATGCCTCACCCCAGGCACATTAGAATTACATAGATCGCGGCGTGGCCTAGCCGACCATGGAGTAAGACACGTCTTGTCTTGGACTCACGCCGGCGTTCCAACACCATCTAAGCACCGGGACCGCACCCGAATGGTGCAAAGCTAGCCAGGGTGCTTGCACACACACCCCCCTGCATACCGGAGGGGGGGGGGGAATCACTGAGCCCTGTAACAGCGGTCCCGGCAATGGCACACTGGAAGCGGCCTGACCCAAATTGCAAGACCAGCAATCTTGTGCCAGGGGTGCCAGATTCAGCTGGGCTGACGACAGTGTGGGACAGGTTGCACAGACCGTGCCTGCTTGGAGATTGGTGCCCTAAATTGCTGCAGTGGACCAGCATCAAGAACCCGGCCCCACGGCTGTCCTGACCGCCGAAATCGGCAAGATCCCTGAGAGGCCGCCATCTTATCAGGGATCTTGACAGGCCTCTTTATGCCGGTCTCCTGGCGGGGGCGAAGAGAGAGGGGGCCTAGGGGCATAGATGGGCCCCTTAACCTGATCCTGCAAGCAACTGCTGAGCAGGGCCTCTGTGGGTGATCACGATCACTACTTACAGCTGGGTCCTACAGCATGAGAGCCCTGGTCTGCGTCATCGCGGTCCTGTACCGGGGACACATCCTGCGGGAAGACCTGGGGGCGGCCCTCTTCCTGGGCTCCAATTCGCCTAATTGAGAGTGAGAGCTGTGACCTAGCCCTGACACGGGGGAGGGTGAAAGGTCCACCACCAGTGAAGAGCCTTGGCACCCCCCCCATATTGGCCCATAGGCAGCAGAGGACTTACTACAGCCCCGAACCAGCCACCCTGGGCCCCCCGGACTGCAACTACGACTGTGGCGAAGGTGGTGTTACGAGGGAGGTGGAGGACCACTTCACCCCCGTGGCCTTTCCAGCCTCTGTCAGTGGAGACCCTTGTGACAGCATAAGAGACCCCCTTGCTCCCTGCTATGTAACGTTACTGGTGAGGGGTCAAGCCCAAGATCTCGGTGGCTGGAGGCCTCTCCTCTGTGGAGCTAGTGGAGGGGAGACCGTGCTCACGGGGGAGGTCTGGGATGTGAGAGCCCCGGTTCCCTCTCAAAATTGCACAGCCGTTGCGGCTGGCCTTCAGAGTGCTGGGAACTCGTGTCGTAGCCTCTCCTGAACTGGCTGAGAGGGTCGGAGATTATAGAGGCATTCTATTGACTAAGCACTGGATTAGGATGGCCACCTTGGCCTTCGCCTGCCTTGTCGCAATTCCTGCCTGATCTTCCTGATGCTTCCGAGGTGGGATTGGTGACTGGGGCTTGCACTGGAGTACGCCACTGTCCTGTCCTCCCTCGCTGGTCACTGTACTTGTCCTGCGTGGCTCACGCCCCCGAGGGGACCATCTCCTGAATTACTGAGGAGGGGTCTCTGTTGCACCATCTGGGGACCGCCGGCCCCTTGACTCTGCTGCCTTGGTGAGCTGTACAGACGCTCCCACGCCGCCCAAGCACCAACGCTGCAAAGACTTCTCCCGGGAACTCAGGCACGGCTTTAAACAGACACTAACGCTATGCCTCCTAAGCATCCTTTGGGTGATTACCATGCCTCACTATAAGTCTGCCAAGGACATGCCCATTGGCTTTACCAAGGATAACGCAGTCACCGTGCTTTGGAATAAAGCACCCCCAGTGGACATCGAGCTGTCGAACCGCCCCCCCGCCAGTGCGGCAGGCGGCAATGTGTCAGTGCCCATATCTCAGGACTATATGGACCGCTTCCTGCAAGACATCCGCTCTGAAATTAGCTCCCTGAAAACAGACTTTGAAACCTGCATCCAAGACATTTGACGCAATGTTCACAAGATTGGAGGACATGTTGATGACCTAGAACGCACCATGGACGCCCGATCAGAAGACCAAGAAATGCTCTGGTGCAGGGTGATGAAGCAAGAAGAACAGCACACTGAACTCCAAGATAAGCAGGATGACATGGAAAATAGGAGTCGACAGAACAACAAAACTCCTGCAGACGACTCGCAGAGATGATGAGACTCCTCCCCCCTGATGCTGGACAAGGCACACTGAGTGGCATCCGCCCCTGGGCGACCTGACATCTTGAAGCGGGTCTATTACTTCACAGGTATGGAAGCCATCCTGAAAGCATCATGGAGCAAGGTCGACCTGAATTTCCATGGGCACACTATCCAGCTATGCCAGGACCTCTCCCACATCACCCTGCGCCGCCGAAGGGACTTCCGGCATATTACTGACAAACTAAGAGAACTCAACATTCATTATCAGTGGGGCCACCCATTCACTATCATCTTCACATGGGAGGTAAGACTTCGCTTTCTCCAATCCTTGACAGACGCACAGCACCTCTTGGGGCTTCCCACCGAACCGAGCCATGGAGCCTCGACGATGCCTTGCTCGCCCAAGTGGAAGACACTACGACCCATCTGGTCCAAGGTGAGGCCTCGCCAATTGGATAAACACTGCAAAGACATCACCTCTTAGGAAACCAAAAGAGACATCATCCAGCACCTCCAGAACATGGAAAAGGGTCCCTCTCCAGCCCACTCTGCTGCAAATGCCTTGTAACACTGATCCTCTTCCACATATCAACATACGCATTGGAGTAAGCAGCAGAGGCTTCGTAAATGGAGCGACTCTTGCCCCTCGACCTTGACATCAAGCCCACTCTAGCCCGGGCCTTTCAGGAGGCCTTGGGGAACACCGCCTCCCGTTTAAGGACCGACACATGGATCTTGTCCAATACACCTACCTGTTGGCCACACAATGATTCCTCTCCCTGGCCGCTCCTTTGACTAAATGGCATCCGGGCGCCCGATTGATGTAGCCCTAACCGAACAGGAGCTTAGACCCTATCCCCTGTAGGCGACGTGGGTCCAGGGGGCCAGAAGGACTTGCTGACGCACCTACCTGCAGATCCGGTGGTGGAGATGCACCCTCACCTATCGGGCGGGTGAGCACCTCTGGCTGACGAACCCCCTCGATTCAACCCTCAGGACAGTGATATCTCCGAGGAGACCATCGCGATTCCACGACACCGGTCTCAGGACTTGAACGGAGCCGGTAGACCCTATTGTTGTGTGTTTTTTTAATTTGCTTGTTATGTTTTCTAGGTCGCATACACCCCCGGGGGAGATAGCTCCACACCCCTCTGGCTTTGCAGTGCACTCTCAATCCCTAGTCGCCTTGACACCACCTTCCTGGCACTTCATCCCACCCATCCTTCTGGCCACAGCCGGCCAAAGCTATTGCTCCAGTATATTGCCCCCAAGCGGATAGGGAGGGCTGCCCAGCTTGATCACCTGGGGTTCGCGGTCTGCGACATCTCCCTGCATATATCTAGTGGCACAGTGGACACGCTTCCTCCCCCGCACTATGGCTACTACCCATCACACTAAACTGCTTTCTCTTAATGCCCAGGGCCTGAACCCGCCTAATAAATGACGACAAATATGGCGCTACCTTCTCTTGTAGGATCCGGATGTCCTTTCCTTCAAGAGACTCACCTCCTACGGGAGGACTCCCACCACATGTCCCATCCGAAATACCCTACACACTTCTGGGCGCATGCTTCCACCTAAACAGCTGGAAAGGTGATCATGTGCAAGGCAGGCTTTTGCAACAAGGTACTGAGTATGGTGTGAGACAAGGAGGGGCGGTAGCTAAAATTAACCTTTCAACAAGGCACCCGCCCGCTTAACCTCCTTAATATTTATGCCCTCAACCAGTAGCAAGATGTATACATTAGAAGCCTCCTGCATGAGCACCTCACAAACCAGAAGGGTAACTTAATGGTGGGGGGGGGACTTCAACTTGGTCTTGGACCCTAAGCTTTTTCGTTGTAGTGACTCTTTTCAGACTGCACTTAAACAGGCCATCACTGATTTGGGGTTGGTAGATGCATGGTGCTATAGACACCCTGACACATGTGATTACTCCTTTTACTCGCATGTCCACACCTTTTACTCCTGCACAAATTACCTTTTTCTCACCCACTCCCTCCTCCGCTATCTGGAGTATGTCACCATCTCGGACATCTCCGATCATGCCCATGTGGAACTAGTACGGATCCATCGTGGGGGCTCGGGATGGGCCCGGCTACGTTGGCGCTTCCCCCCCTACTGCTTCGAGCTTAACGACCACCCGAGGACTTCGGTACACGCGCTCTGGGACGGCTTCAAAGCGACCATCAGGGGGGTCATGACATCCATTGCCATTACACGAGGGAGGGAGGGAGGAAGCCCTGGCTGGTAGAGACGGGATTCACTGCCGAGATCAAGAACCTTTAGCGCCTTGACCAGTCCGTTCCCTCCCATCGCAACAAATGGAAACTGGCCTTGCTGCTGGGCCAGCTGCGGACCCACAGGCCAAGCGGTCCCTCTTCGCCCTGAAGTAACAGTTCTATGAGGGGGGGGCAAAGGTCGGTGTGCTCCTCGCCTGCAAGTTGCGACAGCAGCAGGCGCAACCCTACATGGCCAAGATCAGAACTGGGGACTCAAAATGGGCTTCTTTCGAACAAGCGAAACAGCAGGCATTCCATAGCTATTACCAGGCTCTATATACCGTGGAGGACGCTCTCCAAGATTTCATAAACTCTTACCTCAGCGCCTGTGAATGGGACACTTTAGGGCTACAGCACACTGAACTCTTGGAAGCTGCCATCACCCTTACTGAGCTGCAGGGGGCCCTAGGGAGCTCCCAATCGGCAAGACACCTGGCCCACGGACTCCTGGCCTCCTTCTACAGAGCATTCTTGCCCTCCCTTCAGGGCCACCTGCTGAAATTATTCAACTCGCTCACGTCAGATTTGGGTCTTACTCCTACAATGGCGGCCGCATAGATTGCCCTTATACCCAAGAGTAGAAAAGATCCCACACTGTGCGCCTTCCACCGCCCGATCACTCTCTTGAACACAGACACTAAGATCTTCTCCAAGAGCCAGACGAATTGGCTAAAGCAGTGTCTAAAGGCTCTTATCGACTCAAACTAGGTGGGATTCATCAGTCACTGGCAAGAAGAGGAAAATATCAGTCTCATCGCGCATTTGATGGAGAAGTCCCGATGCCACTGCATCCCCTTCTGCCTTCTCTCGCTTGATGAGGAGAAGGCATTTGACAGGGTCAGCTGGTTCCTCCTGAAGGCAGTCCTTGAGAAGATAGGCCTGGGTCCGAGCATAATCACCCGCATCATGGCCTCCGTAGTCTCCACTACGGCTGCGATCCGGGTCCATGGTTAGCAAACAAAACCAATAAGCCTGGCAAGAGACACTCGGGAGGGGTGTCCGGTTTCACTCCTGCTGTTTGCTTTGGGGGTGGAACCTCTGGCCATCATCATTCGGCAAACAGAGTCCATTGTGGGCATTCCATTTGAAGGACGCCCTCACAAACTTAGTCTCTTCACAGATGACCTTTTGCTTACCCTCACCAAGCCTGCCACTTCCCTCCCCGCTGTGGTACTTACCCTCACACCCTTTGAGCACATCTCTGGCTCTAAGGTCAATATGTATAAATCATAAGCCCTGAATCTCATGATACCCAACTCAGACCTCCCCGCCTACAGTCTCTAGCACCGTTCAAATAAGCCTTGCGAACCCTCCGCTACCTCGGATTTAATTTAACCCCAACCCTGGCTTCCTGGATGCAAGCTAACTGGCCGGGGCTTCGCAAGTCCATCCTTGAGGACTTCCGCTGGTGGAGACCACTACATGTGTCTTGGCTGGGTCGACTCAATACAGTCAAAATGACCACTCTCCCAAAGATCCTCTACTTATTCCAGTCATTACCTACTCCCATCCCACAGGACAACATACTGTGCCTTTAGCGGGACATTCGCACTTTCATTTGGGGAGGAAAACGCCGTTGGTTTTCCAATGCCATGCGGATCCTTCCCAGGGACCTTTCCTGTTTCACTGTTTCCTTGTAACTTTCATTCCATTTTCTAGAGGACACATGAATAGTCGCTGCACCCGATGCGATTCTCGTTAAACCTGTTATCTCTGGGCTGTGCTTGCTGCTCTGTGTTTACACTGTCCTATTGCCTCTTAGTGCTGTAATACTGCAACAATGGTGACATGGAGAATGCATTGTGAAGCTACCAGTGTCTTATGTTGTACCCCGTTTTGATTTGTGAAAAACCTCAATAAAATGATTTTCAGTAAAAAACAAAATTATATAAATCAACCTGGTCAAATTATGTTTGCGGGAATGTGGCAGGGGCTGGATCCCCTTTCAGCTCTTTAGTGTCAGTGGCCTATTCCTTTACATCCCTCTTCACATGGGCAAAGTCTAGCACCCTATCAATTTTTACAGTATATTTTTGCTATCACTTAAAGAGAAACCCAATGGGCAGAGTGGCCTCGATTTGCTGTCTCCTCAAGATTATGTATGTGCAGCATCATCCTCTCCCTAGCTACATTTCTTTATGGGATTTTAACCTGTTTTGCCTCTCTTGTCAAGATGGTCTGCTAACAAGGATTTAGAACTGAAAAGGATCTATCCTACATTGACTCCTCATCTTTGCCATAATGCCTGGTACCAAATGCCTCCACCCTGGAAGTTACAGCCAGAGCCTTTGCCCTAGAAGTCAGCTGTTTTTTTTCTTAGAAGGCAAAGTAAGACCTTGTCCTTCTAGATCTTTTATCGGCCCTTTCCGGTAAGCTCCCTCTTGTGTTGTTTGGTCCCTTTTGGCTTATAAACAGAAGACCCTTGGTTCTTACCCATAGCTTTTGATCTCTTTCTGGCCTCCTTTTCAGATGGTTTCAGTATCCGCTTTGGTCAGCTGAATGCCTATACTCCTTTAGCTAGAAGGTATGTCACATACTCTGCCCACAGTGCTTTGTCCTGTAAGACCTTCATTTTAGGCAGCAGCCTACAGGATACACATAAGGCAACAGACGCCACGTTTACACCTTCAAGACTTTTTGTTTCAGCCCTATTATTAATGCTGTGAATGTAACGCTTTAAACTTGTTTAAGGCTAGCCTCAAAGGATTCAAGTAAAATGTAGATGTCCTTCATTTGGGTTGGAATTCATAACTTTCTTTATCTTTTCTTCTAATTCGATGCAGCTTCCACCTAGTGTGTCCAATAAAATCATCCTCTTGCTTAGTTCCCTGACTCAACGAGGCAATTTGTTGGGGCCTCTACCTGTCATGGGACTGTCCTTGGCACCAAGAAAGAAGGGGGCCCTTACTGGAGAGGGCCTTCGTAAGTGTATGTTCAGCTTCGTATGTTATGTTTTTGCTTACCATGTTTTTGTCAATTATGATTACATACTCAATGGTTCCAGATAGAAAAGCAGAGACATTTTATAAAGCTTTTTATTTTTAAAATGTAAGTTAAAGAATTATTCCTCTCACTCACTAAGATATTTGTCTTGATTGCAGGTAGACTTTTTCATCTTCTGATGAAAAATTGTTCATTGTTCGTTTTTGCTTTTCTCCCCGTAACCGTACCCTCTAAAACATAATATTACAGAGGAATGTAGCTCGAACAGTGAAAAGATCCACTACAACAGTATAGATGGAAATTGTATTGTCTTACTGGTGAAAATTAATACAAAATGCAACCTTTGAACTGGTGGTGCTCGAAAAAGAACAAATACACCTTTCCTTACCTCCTCTGATGAGATACACATGAACAGCTTTTGGTTTTTAAATCTGACAGGTTGAAACATTATTTGTATGGAAAAACATTTTTAAAACGCTTAAATTAGGATTGAAGTGTAAAATGAGCAATGAAAGATTTGAAATCACATTCCTTATTATGGATGTAACATACCTGCGTCATAACTGACTCTTCATATTTATAAGAGTAGATTCCATCACATTTCAGGCTTACCATGTAAGGGTCCACAGAGAGGTAGAGGGTGCGTGCTCTCACTTGCCCTGTAATGAGCTCATCTGCAATATTGATGGCCTTTAAAAGGAAGTTCTCTGCAACTGGTTCAGCATCTGCACCTAAAATTAATTTAAAACTGCATGTTCACGCTATTTTTTAATTATTATTTAATTTAGTTATAAATTGTTATCTGGAATCATGCATTATATTTAGTCTATGAGTTTAAATGCATGAGCATCGGGAGAGTTTAAAAGCATCTACCCTACCCGCCTTCCCCAATGGTGGGGGTTGTTTAATAATCCCTACCCCCGTCTTGCTAGTATGTGGCTGCAAAAAAAATATATATACACACACACATATATATATATATATATATATATATATATATATATATATATCCACAGTTGTTTCCATAAAACAGATCCAATTAACTCCAACTTCACACGAGGCAAGGAAACAGCAGCACAGCCAGGTAACCAGCTCTTTGTAAGTTTTTTTATTTTTGTTTAATTATCACCATCCGTAAAATAGGGACGGTGGTTAAGGTAGACTACCTAGCTAGGGGCCTGTCCGACCACCCCCCCTATGGCTCCAAATTGGAGGACGGCCCCAAAAAAACATACAATGGCTGGAGGCTTAACGCCTGGGACCTCCGAGGCGTAGAAATTGCTTGCGACGTTAGGATAGGCTCAGAACTATACTTCCATTAAAACGAGGGCTCAGTGTCCTCCACAGTGGTCCTATGGGATGCTTTCAAAACCGTACTAAGAGATAGGGCACAAAACACAATAGCGTATAAAAGGAGGAAAGAGGTTCAGGAGGTTGAAGCCCTGGAACATCGTCTCCTAAAGTTGGAGAGAGACGTAGGCCCGGACACGTACCAGCTTCTCCTACGCCAGATATCAGTCACATTGCAGGGAGTATCTGGCGCCAGCCCGCCGAGAGACAACATCACTTATCCTGGCCACACAGCATCGCCTCTACGAGACTCGGGATAGGGCCGGGAGACTGCTGGCGTGGCTTGGCAGGAAGGAGAGAGAAACTAGGTGGGTGTCTGCCATACATAAGGGAGATACAATGCTAACAACAGCACAGGATATAGCAGACGCCTTCGTAAGCTATTATACGGATCTGTATAGAGCCAGAACCATGGCAGAAGATCCCCAAATTCAACATTATGTCAGCACAATTGATCTTCCCTCCCTGTCCCCAGAAGACCGGGAGGTCCTTGAAAAAGAGCTTACCCTGGAAGAAGTGGTGACAGCAGTAGGTAGACAAAAAACCGGAAAGACCCCAGAGCCCAATGGGATACCAGCGCAATTCTTTAAGATGAACTCTGGCCTATTAAGTCTACAACTATTGCAAATGTACCTGGAAGCGCAAGCGGAGGGTATACTCCCACCAGATCTTCGGACAGCCACCATGGCAGTTATTCATAAAGCGGGGAAACCCGCTACGGCATGTGGCTCCTACGGACCGATATCACTTTTGAACATAGAAACAAAAATACTGGGCACTATCTTTAAAAAATTATATTTTTATTAACTTCAGCTCAGCGATTATTACAATCCGGAGACAATTACATCGCATTACATTGTATCTTATTACATGCTCACGGACACATTTAACTTTACAATGGCAACACAGTCTCTGCCTACACTGTAGCCCACCCACCCACCCCCCCTATAGGCCTCTGTAGATCTGCCAGGCACTCCATATCTTTTCCCATTTTTTGGGCATCCCCTACTTTTATATATTGTTTGTTCCGCTTGTCTGCACCAATCTAAATCGGTTTTCTATTCTCCTATTGTTGGCATTTCTACTGCTCCCCATTTCCTCGCTACATTTCGTTTGGCCACCCCCAGTGCTAGTGTCACCCATTGTCTCGTGTGTCTGGGCCAATCTTCCTCCCCGACAATTATAAGTAGTACCCATTTCGGTGTCAGGTGTACCTCTACTCCCGTAACCTCCCCCACTTTGCACTGGCCACTATCTTAGCGACAAGATTACTGCCTGTTATCACCTCCCTCATCCACGCAGATCAGTCAGGATTCATGCCAGGGAGATCAACGAGGTTTAAATTGCATCAGTTCTTGAACTGGCTAGAGAGGGTTAAAAATAGAACAGACTCACATGCTCTCCTAGCCCTAGACGCTGAAAAGGCTTTTGACGCTATACATTGGCCGTTCATGAGATTGGCGCTAAAGAGGTTTGGATTTGGTCCAGTGTTTTTGGCATGGATTGAACATACATCGCACCGCGGGCAAGGGTGCGGGTCAAAGGAGCTATGTCGGCGGAGTTCCCAGTGGAAAGGGGCACCAGAGAAGGCTGCGCGCTGTTGCCCCCGATATTTGCGTTAATATTAGAACCGCTAGCGTGCTTATTAGGGCTCACCCAGACTTAAGCGGATTTGCTGTAAACAATGATACAAGTCGAGACAAACGGATTTCATTATACGCCGATGACATCCTCCTGTATGTCACCAATCCCATTGCGACACTCCCAACCATACTACACATATTTGAATAATACGCATGGCACGCAGGGTACAAAATCAACTGGGATAACTCCAGTCTATACCTAACTGGGGGACCCATAGACACACAAGAACTCCCCAGCCACCTGCAGGTTGAACATGAGGGATTTAAATATTTAGGCATCTACATAACTACCAAGGCCTCACTGAGCCTTGCGCACAATATCCGGAGGATCGAACAAAATTCCACGGGGATGTTGAACGATGGAGACGACTGCCCCTGACATTACTAGGTAGAGCAACTATGTTCAAAATGATCACTCTCCAGAAATTACTACTCATTCTCCAAAATACATATGATAAGATACAAGAGGAAGTTTTTAAGACAATAGGCACTGAGGTGCGCACACTACTATGAGAGGGGGTCAACTGAGGGTCGCACTGCAGACACTTCAGCGCAACCAATACAATGGCGGGATTGCTCTCCCAGACATACGATCTTACTACCTTGCGGCCCACTTGATAGCTATCAATGAATGGGGACACCTCCCGGGAGACCACCCGACATATGCACTAGAGAGGAGTCAATTCGAATCACACTCCTACCTTCATTACATACATGGGGGCAGGGGACTCAGACAACTCTTACCAGCTACCCAGAGATCGACAGAGGCATGGAAAGGGGCAGAGAGACAAATGAAATGGGATAAGACACTTACAAAGGAAACCTCCATATGGTAAGGCACACGCCTACCTGAACTAGGGAAACTAAAGGAATTTGGTGCATGGGATGCAATTGGAATATCCAGACTGGGGACCTCCTAGAGGAAGGGTCTCTTTAGCTCCCTACAACAACCAGCTAAGCGCCAACCAAAGGTACAAGTACTTGCAACTACAACATGCATGGAGGGCCGAGAGGGTTGACACAACCAATATACCTGAATATGCACCACTAGAGGGGGAGACTCCTCATGGGAGAAATATCGGAGAAAGCCATCTCGTGGACATATAAAACTCTAATGAATAATATCCCAGATAATTTAAAAGGCCTTAGGACAAAATGGGAAAACACCCTAGGAGACCTAGAGGACGTGGACTGGGAAGCAGCCCTAATGTATCCAAGAGAGGTGGCTATTAAATCAAGACTAAGGTTGATACAATTCAAAATCTTCCATAGCGACTACTTCGACAGACACCGCCGTCGCAAAATCGGATGGGCGGAATCCCCAGTGTGTCTGCGATGTGGTAGGGAAATAGGGACATACATTCACACCCTGTGGCAATGCTCCCACATACAATCATACTGGGCCAAGATATTTGAGAAACTTATCAGGCGTATCGGGACACATTTACAGAGGGATGTCAAATAAGCCCTATTGGGTATACCCTCAGATGTGGACACACCCAGACATACCCTTACGCTATGTAACCTAGGATTAGTGGTGGCCAAAAGGGACATAGCAAAATACTAGGGTGCCCCAAACATTCCAAAGGTGACCGAATGGAGAACAGGGATGGACCTTTATATGGGGGCAGAAAAGGTCACATTTAAAGCAAGAGGGTGCCCAAAGAAATTCTCCAAGATCTGGGGCCCGTTGTTACGGTATTACGGATTAGAAATGGGGGGTGAGTCAGGTGAACCTCAACCATCATTAGCAGAGTAGTGGAAGGGGAGCGCCCACTCACTTGAATCTATTGTGAATACACATACAATACAGTAGAACGGTCAGATGTGGGCTATGCGAACATTAATCTGTAATTGTGCTGCTCATGAATTGACTCTGTGTACTGGTTATTCTACAATGCCTCTCGTTTGTACTGTGAATTTATGCATTTGTAAAGATTTATCAATAAAAATATACCCCAAAACCTTTTATCACCATCGGGTGCGGACAGGAGACCAACACGTTTCAGCCATAGCCTTCAACAGGGTCATAGAGTTATAGTGGGCAAAGAGTATTTTTAAAGGGACCAACCCTTTAAATCACGACCATTAAAAACAATACATAGACTGCTGTATATTCAACTCAATGGCACATCTCTTCCACCATGTTGTATTCCAGTACATGTATAACTTTACTATTTCATTAATTTTCCTTATATTAATTCTTACTTTCTTCACATTCTTATGTATAACACTAAAAGTAACTCACATTTTTCTATTATATGAATCAATTTCAATTATGTTAGAAACATCTCTGACAGATCTAGGTGAAGTGCCTTAAATCATTGTTTCACTTATTTCTATTTAAAGTTTTAATTTTCTTGTAAAGTACCTTTTGTTCATTTCTCAGGTTACTTATTCACTAATTAGTGTCAAAATAAGAAATTGTAAAAAGAAAGGTGAAGAGATATGGACCCACAAAAAAAGAAAAACAATAAAGAAATTTGAAAAAGACTATACACACTCTTTCAATTTATTTTCTCTCTCCCATTATAGTACAAAGAGTCAATTATAAAATGCCCACTAATTGTAAACCAAGACACTCATCTTATATAGAAAAGATTTATACAGTACTAAGATCAAATAATCTATTCTTGATGTTCAAGGACATGTTAGTTGTAAACAATAATCTCTTACGGTACGTGCAAAAATTGCGTACAGTACTTCAAGTGTACTGACCCTGTGCAAAAGGTTTATACAGCACTGTATTTAAAGAGAAGGAGGCAAGGAAAGTTTTGTGGGAAAGGAAAAAGAGGGAAGGAAAGGGAGGGAAAGGAGGTGGAGAAAAAGCTGTGAAAGGATTGAGGGGCCAGGGTCCTGTACCTAGGAGGACTTCCAAAACGGAACAGTGAGCAAAATATATGTCTAAGAATATTCCTATTTAGAATCAGTTCTACCGACATTTACAAAGGACACCCATTCCCACTACATGCTTCCATAGAGTACAAGTGCAAAAAAGGAGGCAATATAATCATCTATGTATATTCCTGTTGTCAGTTTAGCCATTAATATATTGCCTCCACATTTCCTGCACTTGACCCTATTTTCTTATTGGAATAAAAATCATTTGTTAATTCATTATTTATGCGTATTCATCAGATAAAATCAAGGATAAATTAGATTTCATGGTTTACTTTTTACGTTCTTCTCTAAAGTTGAATATATAATTCAGCATCAGTATTCAGCCCATGGAGAATTTCAGGACCCATTAATAGTATCTTTTTAGATTCTTCTCGGCGTAGTTCTAATTCCTGGTTGCCTCCTCGAGGTTGTTCCATAACATGTTTGATGCCATAGAACTTCATGTTTTGCGATCTCCCATTGTGTATTACCCACATGTGTTTGGCCATGACATATTGGAAGTCTCGGTTTTTTATAGCGCTCAAAATACGGAGCTTCAATTTGTTCATGGTGCTGCCCACATATTTTATTCCACAACTGCATTCCAGGACATACACTACTGATTCCGTTTCACATGTGAGTCTCTCCTGTATTTTATTCTTCTTTCCATATACAGTCTCATATTCTGTTTTGTTTTGACCATATTTGCAGGCTTTGCATTTAGGACATTTGAAAAAGCCTTTCTTTTTGGTTTGGGAGCCAATTACTCATATTGCCTTGCACACCGATTGGTTTCATGCAGCTGCACGTTAGAAGACCTCCTAAAGATGGAGCTTTTCTATAAGTAATATTCGTTGAATCGGAGAGTTTGTCTCTCAGATCTTCGTCCAATTGCAAAATTTTCCAATTATTCTTTAGCAAATCCCTTACTTTTCCACTCGATGTGTTATAATCTGCTATGTATCTGAAAATTTGAGTTTCAGTCTTTGATTCCTCATCTTTGTCTTTAGTTCTTAACAATATTTCTCGTTTTTTCAATCTAGCTCTTTTCAGGGCATCATTCAAAATCATTTCCGAATATCCTTACATTCGGACTCTTTCAAGCATCTCATTGGCTTGTTCTTTAAAATCTGATTCCTCGGGACAACATCTCACCCTCAGGAATTACCCATAGGGGACACTCCATTTTATTTCAAAATCTTTTTATTGAATTTGATTCTAATACAAGAAAAAGAACATGGCAGTCACAACAAGTACAGCATAGAGGCCAAGCGTAACAGATTTTTTTTAAAACAATTTTTATTAGGTACCATAGAGTGATTGCGAGTTGACATATCTAGTACGTTGTGGCAATTTTCTATTTTCTTACTGTACACAAATGGTAACAAAATGCATTCAGAGAGTCGCTTACATTAGCGTGAATGAAAATTAAAGCATTCTGTGTATCAATGACAACATGAATACATACAAGGTGATAAAGTGATGTTTAGCTCAATACGCAATATAATTCCAAAAACAACCTCAATACCAAACAATAAAAACCCCCACCCTCCACCCCCCTCCTGGCCTGCCGGTTTCTTTGTGCCTTTCAACTTTGTGTGCTTGTAGATACATCACTTGGTATGACCTACTACTAACGTGCGGACGATGAAGTGAGTTGGACATTTAATAATTATATAAGTTTAGAACCACATACTACTGGTTACGCTGTAGGGTAAAAGTAGTTGACTATGGGATAAGATCTAGGGTTTTGAACTTCCAGCATGAGATCCCATTCCATGGAGATGGGATGCTTTCGTAGTCCGCGCGTCTCTTCGCGTCTAATTGCCGCACTTTCAGCACTGCACCAGCGTACCCTCTTCCTGCCAAGTAGGTAAAGTAGGACCTCTAGTGGATTTCCACCTCATGGTCATAGCTCGTACGGCCAGTATTAGGGCAAGATCAAGGAAGCGCAGCCGAACCCTCAAAGTGCTTGTGCGCTTGCGGAGACCCAATAGAAACTCCATGATGTTATCTGCAATCTGCAATTGTGTGATCTCCCCAAGTGCGGATCGGACCCCCCCCCCAGTAAGCACTAAGCTGAGGGCAAGCCCATAGCATGTGAATAAATCCCGCCTCCTCAGCTCTGCACCATGGGCAGTAGTGTTGGGCGTCAGGGAACATGTGGTGTAGTCTCTTCGGGGTTAAATAGGATCTGTGTAGTACCATACATTGTATGAATTTAAATTTAGCGTTGCGGGATACTCGCTTGGGGTGTTCTAGGATACTTGCCCACGCTTTATCAGTTAACACAGTATCAGTTGCCTCCGTCCACTTAGTTCTAAGCGCAGTGAGAGGAATGGAGGCCTGGGCCCTAATAGCAACATAGAGCCATTTAATTAAATGGCTGCCCTCGCCCATGTAGTATATGGATTGGACCAGTTCGTGCTGTGGGGGCTCATGCCGTTGAGGTGCCCATGTCTGCCGAACATAGTGGGATATTGCTGCATGAGTTAGGTAAAGTCGATCTGTTACGCCAGTGGCCTGTACAAAGGTGTCATGATCGAGGAGAGCTCCATCACCAAACAGCGACCCGACCTCGTCCACGGCAGCTTCCGACCAAGCAAGTAGCCGAGTCTTCGTAAGTCTGCCACTGGTGGTTGGTAGTCCCAATAGTGGGATATTACTAGCATACGGGATCACACTTGCGGTGTAAAGCAGAGCCTTTTTCCAGCAGTGAGGTGCTGACTTAAGGAACGGCGGAGCAGTTAATGGGATCTTTACTGTCGGCAGCAGTAGAGTGTGTAGAGATCCTCGCTCCAGGTCTCGGGTCGTGAAACCTATTTCCTGCAAAAGGCCAAGCGTAACAGATAC
>CAWUFW010025693.1:0-41684 GCA_963921515.1 Calotriton arnoldi
CAATGCGTGCGCACCGATCGGTCCATTGCTCAAAGACCGCCTAGACAACAACGCACACAACAGCAAAGAGCTCTTCAACATCGTGAAGGAACTCTCCAACCCCAGCTCCAACACCAACGACATCCAGCCGTCGCAAGACCTGTGCGACTCACTGGCCACCTCCTTCCACCGCAAAATCGCCGACATCCATGACAGCTTCAACACCACGACCGCCCCGGCAACCACCGAGACCACTGCCCCCACAACCACCAACCGCCTGCTCTCCTGGACCAACATCAACGACGAGGACACCAGCGAGATCATGAACACCATCCACTCCGGTTCACCGCTAGACCCGTGCCCTCACCACATCTTCAACAAAGCCAGTACAGCCATCGCGCCCCATCTCCGGAAAATAATCAACATCTCCTTCGAGACAGCAACCTTCCCGGAAAGCTGGAAGCACGCCGAAATCACCGCCTTACTCAAGAAACCCAAGGCAGACCCCAAGGACCTCAAGAACTTCCGACCCATCTCTCTGCTCCCGTTCCCGCGAAGGTCACCGAGAAAATCGTCAACAAACAACTGACCCGCTACCTCGAGGAGAACAACATCCTGGACCCTTCCCAGTCCGGCTTCCGCAGCAACCACAGCACCGAAACCGCCCTCATCGCCGCCACCGATGACATCAGGACCCTGCTAGACAACGGAGAAACAGCAGCCCTCATCCTCCTGGACCTATCAGCCGCCTTCGACACGGTCTGCCACCACACACTACGAACACGCCTTCACGACGCCGGGATCCAAGAGAAGGCCCTGGACTGGACCACATCCTTCCTTTCCGGCAGAACACAAAGCGTCCGCCTCGCCCCCTTCCGATCCAAGGCCACCAAGATCATCTGCGGCGTACCCCAAGGCTCCTCCCTCAGCCCAACGCTGTTCAACATCTACATGGCACCCCTCGCCCACGTCGCCCGACAGCACAACCTCAACATCATCTCCTACGCCGACGACACCCAGCTGATCCTCTCCCTCACCAAAGACCCTCACACCGCCAAAGCCCACCTCCACGAAGGAATGAAGGCCGTCGCCGAATGGATGAGGACCAGCCGCCTGAAGCTGAACTCGGACAAGACGGAGGTCCTCATCCTTGGTTCCAACCCTTCAGCCTGGGACGACTCCTGGTGGCCAACATCACTGGGAACAGCCCCGCCACCCACCGACCACGTACGCAACCTAGGGGTCATCCTCGACCCCACCCTCTCCATGACTAAGCAGGTCAACGCCGTTTCCTCATCCTGCTTCAACATCCTCCGAATGCTCCGCAGGATCTTCAAGTGGATCCCCACCGAAACAAGAAAAACAGTCACCCAGGCCCTCGTCACCAGCAGGCTGGACTACGGAAACGCCCTCTACGCAGGAACGACGGCTAAGCTCCTGAGACAGCTGCAACGCATCCAGAACGCCTCTGCACGTCTTATCCTCGACATCCCCGACGCAGCCACATCACACCCCACCTGAGAGACCTGCACTGGCTCCCTGTAAACAAGAGGATAACCTTCAAGCTCCTCACCCACGCACACAAAGCACTCCACAACTCCGGACCAGCCTACCTCAACAGATGACTCAGCTTCTACACCCCCACCCGCCAGCTCCGCTCGACAAGCCTCGCCCTCGCCACAGTCCCCCGCATCCGGAGAACGACCGCCGGCGGCAGATCCTTCTCCCACCTCGCCGCCAAGACCTGGAACACCCTCCCCACCAACCTCCGACAGACCCAAGACCTACTGGCCTTCAGAAGACTCCTCAAGACCTGGCTCTTCGATCAGTAGCAGCACCACCCCCTCTTCCCCCAGCGCCTTGAGACCCTCGCGGGTATGTAGTGCGCTTTATAAGTGACATGATTGATTGATTGATTACGCGTATTTCGGATGACAACACGCATCCGTCCACATCATATGCAATGGCCAATGCGTGCGCACCGATCGGTCCATTGCTGTACAACACGTATTTCGGATGACAACACGCATCCGTCCACATCATATGCAATGGCCAATGCGTGCGCACCGATCGGTCCATTGCTGTACAACGCGTATTTCGGATGACAACACGCATCCGTGCACATCATATGCAATGGCCAATGCGTGCGCACCGATCGATCCATTGCTGTACAACGCGTATTTCGGATGACAACACGCATCCGTCCACATCATATGCAATGGCCAATGCGTGCGCACCGATCGGTCCATTGCTGTACAACGCGTATTTCGGATGACAACACGCATCCGTCCACATCATATGCAATGGCCAATGCGTGCGCACCAATCGGTCCATTGCTGTACAACGCGTATTTCGGATGACAACACGCATCCGTCCACATCATATGCAATGGCCAATGCGTGGGCACCGATCGGTCCATTGCTGTACGACGCATATTTCGGATGACAACACGCATCCGTCCACATCATATGCAATGGCCAATGCGTGCGCACCGATCGGTCCATTGCTGTACAACGCGTATTTCGGATGACAACACGCATCCGTCCACATCATATGCAATGGCCAATGCGTGCGCACCGATCGGTCCATTGCTGTACAACGCGTCCCTGTACAAGTCACTTGCATATGTCACCATGGTAGTCACTGGTGAACATATGCCAGCCACAATTACTTGCCAGGGACTCAGGGGCACACCTACAACACCACAGCCTGTCCACACTGTATCCTAAGGCATGTAAGGCTGCATTACCTGTGTGTGTATGGAGGTCAACATGTGGTTTTTCGGTAGCACTTGGGGGCAGCCACTCCCAGGCTGTGCACGTGTTCATGGGGACAGAATCCTTTGTGTGTTGTGCACATGACCACTGTCATGTGCAACTGTTCAGTTCAGGGCATGTGGCATGGTCACTTTTCCAGGTTGTGTATGTGTATGTCATGTCACATACACCCTGAGTCCCATGTGGGAAGGTATGTATGTCACAGGGTGACCCATTGCCACAATAGTGATGGCCCTCCACAGTCTGTGTGCATGTTGTGTTTTAGATGTCTCGGATTCCATGTGCACAATGGGAGACAGTCTCCACATCCACGTTGTTTGTGCATCGACTTTGATGTTGTGCGTGTGTGTGTCACAGACGTCCATGTCTGTCCTGCAGAGGCAACAGGGGCCACTACCTGTGGGAGTCATGGTTGTTTTGCTGGCGTGTACATGATACGCCATGTCATGCCAGTGTCAATGTGGCAATACAGGGTCCCTGGGAATCTACCTGTCAAAGAGCTGTGATGCCTGGGGCACATCTGTCCTCACTTGTCACTGTGGTGTGTGTTTGGAACGTGACAGCAGTACATGGGTACTGTGACACATCCAAATGATTTCTCATAGCACAACCTGGAACTTGTTGTCAACACATGTTGAACTGAGATGTTAGATGTTGGCCATGTAGGTGCCATATATGTGCATACAGAACGGCACACACATCAAGTACTTGTGTCTCGTAATGATGTATCATGTGATATTGAGCATGGTCAATGCCACATATGTGGGGTGACTGACAATCTTTCTTTGTTCACCTATGCACTGCAGGGCACCAGCTGTCCATAGACCATTCCCTGACCTTGCAACCATGGTTGAACGTGACTGCATCCGACGGTACCGCTTCAACAGGCCGCTTATTGAGGAATTGGCGGTGCAGTTGGCCCCACATTTGCAACCTGGCCGGCCATACCCTGCAGCGCTGACCCCCAAGGTGAAGGTGATGGCAGCCCTACACTTCTTTGCCACCGGTACCTTTCAACACACTGTGGCGTCTGCTGGTGGGATGTCACAGACCATGTTCAGCCGTGTGCTACGCGATGTTTTGGAGGCGATGTTGAGATACTTGAACCAGTACATCTATTTCCCTAAACGTCAACAACTCACTGACGTCAAGAGTGACTTCTATGCCCTGGGGAGGATGCCACATGTCATCGGCTCCATTGATGGGACACATGTGGCTTTGGTACCACCACAGGCACATGAGCAGGCATACAGGAATAGGAAACATTACCATTCTATCAATGCCCTGGTGGTATGTCTTGCAGATATGAGCATCTCACATGTGTGTGCACGTTTCCCCGGTTCTGCACACGATGCCTACGTGATGAGTAGTAGTCGCATCCCGAGGATGATGTCACAGATGGAGAACCAGCGTGCCTGGCTTGTTGGTGTGTACTGACTTTGTACCATTGTGTGTGTTCTGCAATGTTGTATTCCACCCTCTTTTCCAACTCAGCTCATGTGCAATTGTCTGTATGTAGGTGACTCCGGATACCCCAACATGCCATGGTTGCTGACACCCCTCAGGAACCCTGTGACACCAGCCCAGATGCGCTACAATGAGGCACATGGTCGGACCAGGAGAGTGATCGAGCGGACATTTGGTCTCCTGAAGAGCCGCTTTCGCTGCCTGGACAAGACAGGAGGGGCCCTCCCATATGCCCCTGCAAAGGTGTGCAAGATTGTCATCTGCTGCATGCTACACAACCTGGCAGTGCGGAAGGAGTTGCCTCTCATCCTGGATGACGATGACCAACATCCGCCACCTGTGGAGGATCCTGGCCTGGCCACGATGCCAGTGATGATGATGATGATGAGGGGGATGTCTGCACACAGCTCATCACCAACTTCTTCAGCTGAATGTGAGTATACAGAGTTGGTATGTCAATGATTTGAGTTTGCATGATATGTGTTGGTGGTGCTCTGTAGCTGTTTGAGTGTGGCCATGTGCTTCTTGACTGTATGCGTGCAGCGATGTGTCCTTACAGGTAGTCTGTACTCCCCAACAGTGTTGACATGCTAACTTGGTTTTGTGTAGGTATCTTGTGACATGTATTGGGCATAAGTATTGCAGTTCTGTCCTGTTCTTCAGTGCTTTTGACTGTGTGTCATGTCTGTCCTTCATAGGGTACTTTCAGAGTTGTTTGGTCAACTGTGATCCCCCGACACCATGATTCAACTTCCAGGGTGGGAGCAGTCGTTTCCCTGCAGGTGATGTGCCACACACCCCTGGACTTTGTTTCCGCTACACTTGGTGACTGTGTGGCCACTGCCACGTGGGATTACCTTGCATCTGTAGTGGAAACAACATGTTGCAAATGTGTAATAAACCTGTGCTTCACTTTGGGATGTGCGTTGTCTGTGGTCACACATCTGACTGACATTAGCTTACTTCACCTGTGGGCTAGTTAACACAGACTCTGAATAGGTGTGGTGTCTGTGCATTCCACTGTATTTCCTGGCAACATCAGTGTAGGCGATGAGTCAGATGGCCCTGGTGTGTATGTGTTGTGTAGCCCTAGTGGTGTGTCTCCCTCATATGTGTCACGTCGCCATGACTCACATGACGGTGTTGAACTTGCTGTAGCAGTTAGCATGCACAGTGTCATTTAGCAGATCATCTGCATGACAAAAACAACGTTGTAATCACAACAGAGGCAAGTATGGTGTATTAGTGAGTTTATTTACATACATGTGTGAGGATAGTGCACAGGATGGTGGGTGCTGTACATTGGGATTGGAATCCAAAGTTCCCAGATGAGTTGGAAGTGTTGGTAGCAGAAATGTCCTGAGTAAAGTCCACAGTCATCTGATACATTGGTCCAACTTAAACTCCCCATGTCATGTGAGAGAGTTGGGTTCCATTCGACAGGGTGAACAGTTTGCACACAAAGGTGGATTTCCAGAACAGGTGTTGGGTTCCTGGGGGATGTACATGGCCATCGGCCTCTCAGTTCTCCTTCCTTGGATGACCCCTCTTCTTTCGGGGGGGACCCTCACGTGCAGGCTGCTGCGGTGCAGAGGACTCTCCGCCAGAGTCATCCTCCCTCCCTGTGGCAGTTGCAGTTGTTGCGGCACCAGATGTTGTGGGCACACAGGGATGTGTGGCCATGTTGGTGCTAATCTGGCGGAGGCATGTCA
Organism: Calotriton arnoldi; assembly: GCA_963921515.1. Classification (NCBI taxonomy): domain Eukaryota; kingdom Metazoa; phylum Chordata; class Amphibia; order Caudata; family Salamandridae; genus Calotriton; species Calotriton arnoldi. The sequence continues at coordinate 5,936 of CAWUFW010025693.1, forward strand.
ATATGTCCCTATGCACCGCTGTCAGTTCTTGCAATGTGTCCCACTTGGACTCCATGCCAGCCATGTGTGTCTCCACACGGGACATGTGGGAGTCCAAGCGGGCATGATGGGCAGCCTGCTGCTGTTGAATGTCCTTGAGGATCCCCACTACCTGGCTGACCTCTCCGGTGCTATTCTGGTACGCATCAGCAATGCGTACCAGTTGTGAGTCATCATGCAGTCCAGACCCCTCTGCAAACAGCGACCTCTGCCTACCACCCCTCCCACCACCCCTGGCCACACGTGCGGGACCTGCGGTGGCACGCACAGGTGACCCTAGGCCCCCTTGGGGGTTGGTACTGGGGTTGTTGTCCGTTGCTTCACGGTGGGCCGGGGTCCCTGTGCTGTTGTCATTGGTGGTCCTTGGTCTGTCCGTGTCGGCGAGGGTGGTCTGTGTGTTGGCAGATGTTGGAGGAGTGGGTGCAGGGGTGCAGATGGTGGTCCTGCTGGTGCTGCATGATGACTCACACCGGAGGGGCCAGGTAGGTCTTCGCCATCCGAGGAGGGCAGAGGCTGTTCCACACCAGAGAGCTCAGGGGCCCCCAGAGCCTGGGACAGGGACTCCTTGTCTGCTGCTGTGTCCCCATCATCACCTGTTTTTGGAAGAGACACACAATGTATGTTATGTTTCTACAGGCATCAATGGTTCAAACACCTGACAGTTGTGACTGTACCTCTGGATGCGGGCCTGTACATTTCATTGTCCTAAGTTGTCACAGTCAGAGGTTGATATTGGTGTAGCACATTGTCCTGCCAACCTGAAGCATTTCAATGTGAATGTTGAGGTGTGTGCATGGCCAGCATTGGTGGTATTTGGTTGACATCCGGCCCTCCTTCTCCCCCAGCCCAGTTATCCCACCATGAAGCATGCCACCCTTGCAGTGGGTGCAGGTTGACTCTCAGGATGTCAGTCAGTGGTGTCCTGCTGTTGGTTGGTGCCCAGTTCCCAGCAGGGCCTTGTGCTCCCCACAACAGAGCATCATTGTCAGACATCTTTGAAGTGGCTTTTCACTCCCTGTGAGGTGTGCATGCTTCAGTGTGAGCTTGCTGGGCCATGCGGGTGGGGGATGTTGAGCTGTGACTACCACTCCCATTATGCTATTGCCTACACCCCCCTTCCCAGCATGCCCATACTTCCTTCCTTTTGAGTGGACTTCACTGTGTGTGAGTGTGACAGCAATGGCAAGATGGCTGACAGTGGTGTCCTGTGGTTTGTTGGTGCCCAGTTCCCAGCAGGGCCTTGTGCTCCCCACAACAGAGCACCAGTGTCAGACATCTTTGAAGTGGCTTTTCACTCCCTGTGAGGTGTGCATGCTTCAGTGTGAGCTTGCCGGGCCATGCGGGTGGGGGATGTTGAGCTGTGACTACCACTCCCATCATGCTATTGCCTACACCCCCTTCCCAGCATGCCCATACTTCCTTCCTTTTGAGTGGACTTCACTGTGTGTGAGTGTGACAGCAATGGCAAGATGGCTGACAGTGGTGTCCTGTTGTTTGTTGGTGCCCAGTTCCCAGCAGGGCCTTGTGCTCCCCACAACAGAGCACCAGTGTCAGACATCTTTGAAGTGGCTTTTCACTCCCTGTGAGGTGTGCATGCTTCAGTGTGAGCTTGCCGGGCCATGCGGGTGGGGGATGTTGAGCTGTGACTACCACTCCCATCATGCTATTGCCTACACCCCCCTTCCCAGCATGCCCATACTTCCTTCCTTTTGAGTCGACTTCAATGTGTGTGAGTGTGACAGCAATGGCAAGATGGCTGACAGTGGTGTCCTGTTGTTTGTTGGTGCCCAGTTCCCAGCAGGGCCTTGTGCTCCCCACAGCTGAGGCCAGTGTCAGACATCTTTGAGGTGGCTTTTCACTCCCTGTGAGGTGTGCATGCTTCAGTGTGAGCTTGCCGGGCCATGCGGGTGGGGGATGTTGAGCTGTGACTACCACTCCCATCATGCTATTGCCTACACCCCCTTCCCAGCATGCCCATACTTCCTTCCTTTTGAGTCGACTTCACTGTGTGTGAGTGTGACAGCAATGGCAAGATGGCTGACAGTGGTGTCCTGTTGTTTGTTGGTGCCCAGTTCCCAGCAGGGCCTTGGGCTCCCCACAGCTGAGGCCAGTGTCAGACATCTTTGAGGTGGCTTTTCACTCCCTGTGAGGTGTGCATGCTTCAGTGTGAGCTTGCCGGGCCATGCGGGTGGGGGATGTTGAGCTGTGACTACCACTCCCATCATGCTATTGCCTACACCCCCCTTCCCAGCATACCCATACTTCCTTCCTTTTGAGTCGACTTCACTGTGTGTGAGTGTGACAGCAATGGCAAGATGGCTGACAGTGTGGTCCTGTTGTTTGTTGGTGCACAGTTCACAGCAGGGCCTTGTTCTCCCCACAGCTGAGGCCAGTGTCAGACATCTTGGAAGTGGCTTTTCACTCCCTGTGAGGCGTGCATGCTTCAGTGTGAGCTTGGTGGGCCATGTGGGTGGGGGATGTTGAGCTGTGACTACCACTCCCATCATGCTATTGCCTACACCCCCCTTCCCAGCATGCCCATATTTCCTTCCTTTTGAGTGGACTTCAGTGAGTGTGAGTGTGACAGCAATGGCAAGATGGCTGACAGTGTGGTCCTGTTGTTTGTTGGTGCCCAGTTCCCAGCAGGGCCTTGTGCTCCCCACAGCTGAGGCCAGTGTCAGACATCTTTGAGGTGGCTTTTCACTCCCTGTGAGGTGTGCATGCTTAAGTGTGAGCTTGCTGGGCCATGTGGGTGGGGGATGTTGAGCTGTGACATCCACTCCCATCATGCTATTGCCTACACCCCCCTTCCCAGCTTGCCCATACTTCCTTCCTTTTGACTCTGCTTCCCTTTGGGGTAGTGTGCCTGTGCTGACAGGATGGCTGACAGTATTGTCCTGGCGTTAGTTTGGCTACAAGTCCCAAGAGTGTCCCTGTGCTTCACACAGCATAACCCAGGGTGGTGGTTCTTTGTGGGATATTTAATTAGAGTGTGAGGCAATGCATTCTCCCAGGTGAGTTGTGTGGAGTGTGTGTTAAGGGTATGTGTGAGAAAAGCTGCTGGTAACTATGGTCAGTGCTGTCAGTCCTCCTTCCCACCCAGCCAGATATCCCACCATGGAACGTGCTTCCATTGCAGGGAGTGCAAGTTTGCTTTCAGGATGTCAGTCAGTGGTGTCCTGCTGTTGGTTGGTGCACAGTTCCCAGCAGGGCCTTGTGCTCCCCACAGCAGTACCCAGTGTCAGCCATCTTGTCAGTTCTTTTCCACTCCCTGTGATGTGAGAATGGTTCAGAGTGGTGTTGATGGGCCAATTGTGAGGGTGACCAATATCTGTGACTACAACTCCCATCATGCTATTGGCTACACTGACTTCACCAGCATACACAGAATTCCTTCCTTTCAGTGAGCTTCCCTGTGAGGTGGTGTTCTAGTGGTGGCAAAATGTCTGACAGTGTTTGTTGGTTAGATTTGTGCCACTGCCTTGCTCTATTTGTTGTTAGGTTTGTACATGTAATGACACAGTTACATATCACTATGAGATGGCAGGTATTGTGTTTGTCTAACTAACATACACATCTTGGGATGATTATGTTTTGGTTACTGTGGCTTTGCTAACGGTGCATGGTTTCACTATCCCCTTGACAGTGATGTGTGTGTATTGTTACACGATATTGGGTATATTGGTTGTGTACTCACCAGGCTCTGGGATGTTTGATAGTCCATGTACGCTCTCTGGTGGTAGGATGGCCCGCACCTTCTCCTCCCAGGGCCTGAGGTATACTGGTTTGGCAGGAGGGCCACTGCCGGTGCGATGGCTCAAGGTGTAATCCTTCTTGACCCCTTGACTCCTTGACCCTCCTGCGCACATCATACCACCTGTTCTGGATGTCTTCCTTTGTGCGCAAACATGGTGATTGTGCATTCACCCTGTCGACGATCCTCTCCCACATCTTGGTTTTCTGCGACATGGGGGTCTGTTGGACCAGTGTACCACACAAGTGTGGCTCTACCCTGAGGATTTCATCTACCAGCACTTCCAATTCACTGTCTAGGAACTTTGAATTCTTCTTTGGGGGCATGGTGATGGGTGGTGGTGGGCATTGATGTGTGTGTGAGTGTGCAAGTGAGGGTAGGTGAGTGTCAGTTTTGCTGGGTGTATGTGAGGGTGCTATTAGGGAGGTGCTAATGGTGTGGCTTGTGTGATGGATGAGTTGTGGGTGTGTCTGTGGTTGCTGTCTGATGGTGTTCTGTGCTGGCAGGTCAGTTGAATTTGCAAAGGATCATGGTAGGTATTTGTGGCCTTTATATGGGTGGAGTTGTGGGTGTGTCTTTGTTCCATTTCCCCCCCCCCAGTATTTATTGACTTTGTCATTGCTTGTTTGGCCCTTTTTTTGTATTTTTTCCTTTGTAGTTTTGGGGCATGTAGGAGACGTTCTTCTGACCGAGTAGGACGCTGCAGTTGGCTCGTGCGAGCTTCTCCGAGTCTTTCAAGCTGTGTTTCTGCTGTGTTTCATGTGCAGCGTATGCGTCGGTCACGGAGTATTGGGTTGCTTCGGCTCCGTTTTGTATGCGTGTCGGTCGTACGGCTTGAGCTCCGTGCGACTCGGTCTGGTTTTCCACGCATTGCATCATACTGCGCGGGTCGGAGTTCGCGGGTACGTTTCTGTCGGGTTCATTCCTGGTGCGTTTTGGTCGGTTCGATTCGCGTGGTTTCCCGGCCGGATAGCTGGTTTCCGTGCGGTTCGGTCGTTCGGCTTGTGTTCCGTACGAGTCGGTCGTAATTCACATGCATTGCATCGTACTACGCGGATCGGGCAGTGCCGGTACGTGTCGGTCGGACTAAATTCCCGTACCGAGTCGGTCAGTACGTTTTCTGGCCCGAATCGGAATCGGCCCCTAAGACATAACACGAAGCACAGCTGTACTGCTGAAATTCGAGTGCTTTTAATATTGCAATATACCTGTTAGAGGCACTTGGAGAAAAACCTTTCCAGGGAGAAGAGCTGTGCTTGTCCGATGATGTAAACCTTGCATCTTATTCTTGAGGTATGGGGGTCCCCCTAACAAAGCCCAGAGGTTTTCTATTTTTATAATAAACTAGTTACTAGCACGGGGAGGGTGACAAGGCATTATAGTCCTTTATCCACTGTCTTTATAAAATGCTGTCCCCGTTTGTAGTCTATGGAATTGTAACAATGCTTACTGTTTTGTCTTTATGCATTATGCTGCTAGTACTGGCACGTGTACTGTGTCTTAGAGCACGTTAGTTGAAATAAACATTTTAAACTATACTGTGTCTCTTAATACGCACATTGTGGACAAGTATGAGTGAGTAATGAAAGAGTGTTCTTGCTCCCGCGATTCCTGAAAGAGTCCGTGTTCTGGGATGTCTAATCATTGGTAGCTTCGCTGTAGTACGGAGAACGAATGAGACACTATAGCTAGTCGGATTGGGATTTTGGGCACCTAGGTGGATGGTTGGTACACCACTATACACCGAGGTCCTGTTTTCCTGAGCATAGTTCTGTATATGTGCAGAATCCCCGCAACATAGTTGTTCCTCTATACAAATCTAAGAGCGAATATTGAGTTGCAGAGATCCTCCACTCACTGAAGTGATAGATATTGCTAAAGGGATGGAACGTGCTATTGTTTCCTCCAAGTATATGTCTAATGATTTGCTCAGCAACTCTGTAGTCAATTTAGTTCAAGATGCTGATTCTGTTAATGCTATTTCCTTCAAGAACAGGTCTATGAAACCTTTTCAAAAGAAATCTGGTACATTATGTTTAAGGTGTGGCTCTCATTCACACTGGAGTAATAGTCCCACATGTGCAGCTTTGGGGAAGAAATGTCTCAAATGTCACAAAATGGGTAATTTCCAGTCTGTGTGCAGAGGAAAGAATGTGGCACAAGTAAGCAATGTACAAGTGAGTGATGTACAGCTTAATGATGAATATTTCCAGGATGAGTTCAACAAGATTGTTTTAACTATTGATACTGATGATGTTTCTCAATTGAGTCACAAAGCTAAGGGACCATTTTGTCAGGTGAACATCAGTGATGTTTCACTAAATATGATGGCGGACTCAGGTGCACCTTTCACCATAATTTCAGATCATCTTTTTACACAGCATTCATCTGTCAAGGTTCAGTTACAACAAACAGATATTTCACCTAAAACTTATGGAGATAGCGACATTGATAAGTTAGGCTATTGTACAGAGAATGTGTCATGTTTTGGTAGACATTTCAAAACTAAGGTAAATGTTGTGGTAAAGGGCAAAAATATTGTGGACTGGCAGGATTTAACATGAATGGGTTTGAAACTTGTTCCCGGTTCAGAGAATCCAACACAACTAAATGGCACACAAGTGCCATTTATAACTAATGCATGTGATAATGAGAGTGACGACTTGCAAAAACTTTTGGGAAGCTTTCCTGCAGTATTTGAGTCAAAGATTGGTAAGAACACCAGGTTTGAGCATGTAATTAAGCTCAAACAGAATGCCATTCCCATCGCTCATATGGTCAGATCAATCCCTTTAAGTATAAGGGATGATCTCAAGCACTTGCTAGACAAGCTAGTTTTGAAAGGTGTGATTTTTTCCACAGATTCATCGGAGTGTGTCATCCCCATTGTAGTGGTCCGCAAAAAGGGTGGCGATATTTGTTTATGTGCTGACTTAGACACCCTCAACAAGAACATCGTTGTTGACTGCCATGCTCTCCCTAAAATCCAGGATTTACTTGCTAATATTGGGGGTGGGTGCAAAGGTCTTTAGCCTCTTGGACTTAAAGTATGCATGCTATCAGATTCCTTTAGCGCCAGAATCATGTGACTTAACCACCTTTGTGACTCAATTTTGGGCTTATAAATTTCTTGCGATTGTTCTTTGGTTTGGATTCAGCGGCAAGTGTTTTCCAGAAATGTATGGATCACATTTTGGGTGGGATTGATGGTGTGCAGGCCTATCAGGACGATGTTCTGATATATTCAAAGACTGTGTCAGACCACAAAGTGATTTTAAGAAAGGTATTAAACATCTTCAAAGATGTGGGAATCACTCTTGGGTGTGACAAGTGCAGATTTTTAACAGACAACTTGGATTATTCGGATCACACCGTTACTTTTATGGGGTTTAAACCCAAATTTGCTCTCAATTAAGCTATTACAGAGGTTCCGCCTCCTAAAGATAAAGACACATTAAGTCTCAAACAAGCGGAGTCTCAATATAGAACAATAGAGAGAGAGGCTCTTGCCTGTTCCTGGGCTGTGGAAAAATGTAAGACATTTTTATGGGGAACACAATTTGAGATTTTCACTGACCACAAACCATTATTACATCTTTTAAATGGCAACGGAACTGGCAAGGCCTCTGCTAGCTTGGTGAGACTTTTGTCTCGTTTACAGGAATTACATTTTGTGATCAGATACATTGCTGGTGGACCAAATGTCAGGGCTGACTGCCTTTCCAGAATGCTTTTGCAAGGTACTGTAAAAGATGACTCACATGATGATGTAGATTGCATTGTTGCAAGCATAGAAGATATGTTGGGGTCAGTAGGTGTGGTAAATTACAAAGACTGGTTTGATGCTACACAAAAGGATGAAGTGTTACAAACGGCGATGGATTTGGTAAGAAAAGGGTGGCCCAAAGAGCGCTCTCTTCTGTCGTCCGTCAAACGTTTTGCGCAAATAGGCACAGAATTGTCTATAGTTAGGGGTGTCCTGATGTGTGCTGATGCAAATGTTCTCCCTGTGGCACTGCGTAGTAAACTAATTGAAACCGCACATGAAGGTCATCTAAGGGTGGGTGGAACCTGTAGAATTCTCAACCAGCACTTTTGATGCCCTTCAATGGATAGAGATGTAACACACTGGACTGATAAATGTCAAACCTGTTTGTTGTCTGACAAACAATGGAAAACCACTCACACTCCTTTGCATGTTGTTCCTGTAAGTAATGAAGCTTGGAGTAAAGTCGCCTTAGATTCCACGGGTCCCTTTGATCTGCTGACAAAAAGTATCTTATGGTTTTAATATACTGTTACTCTAAATGGGTTTACTTTGAATTTACAACTACACCTAACACCATGGCAGTCATAAAGTTCTTGGGTAAACTTTTTAATAGCGAGGGCAGTCCAAAAGAGTTGGTGACTGACAATGGGTCTCACTTCATGTCTGCATTGATGAGTAACTTCTTGTTATCTAATCATGTCAAACTTCTTAGAGTGGCTCTTTATTCCCCTTCTTCCAAAGGACTTGTGGAATGAATTAATAGGTTCGTGAAGGAGGGGGTGTAAATAGCTCTTGCGGAGAAAGCTTTGGTCTTATTTAATTTCCCCGCATTCTACCACTGGGATCTCTCCTTTCCGCCTGATGTGAAAGAGGGAACCAAGAGACAATGTGTATCCAAACTAAATGAGGGTTTGAATGTCAATTCAAATTGTTGTCCTTGCACTGACAGAGAGAAATTGTTACATACCACTTCTCTACAGCAAAATGTGCAACGTTTTATTTTGATTCTAAATATAAGGTGAAAGATCTAGATTTTACAGTAGGAGATTTGGTTATGATCAAAAGCCCAGTCAAGATGAAAAAGGGCAAACAAAGCAAACACAAGGAAATGACGGACGGAGCATTGAAACTTTACAGACACTCACCCCCAGTCACAGATCTGGATTGAATCCAACATCATTCTTTAGCTCACTTCGCCACCCCAGTTCAGACCCAGCCATATGCAAATTAGTCTTGATCCTGTGCTCATGGGCACAGTCCAGGGAAAACTGCCAAGCCAGGTCTTCCCTGGACCGGAAACAAGCATCCTGAGACAGATTTCAAGGTAACACCCCTCATCAGCCAGGCTAGCTTGAGTCTTGTGGCAAAGTGAGCAAGAGACCTACGTCTGGGCATACCCTGCCAACTTACGGTGAACAAAGCAAACACAAGGAGATGATGGATGGAGCACTGTAACTTTTCAGACACTCACCCCAGTTACAGATCTTGGTTGAATCCATCATCCTTCTTTAGCTCACTTCACTACCCGAGTTCAGACTCAGCCATATGCAAATCAGTCTTGACCCTGTGCCTCATGGGAACAGTCCAGGCCGAACTGCCAAGCCAGGTCTTCCCTGGACCGGAAACAAGCATCCTGGGACAGATTTCGGGGTAACACCCCTCATCAGCCAGGCTAGCTTGAATCCAGTGGCAAAGTGAGCAAGGGACCCACGTCTGGGCATACCCTGCCAACTTAGGGCGGACAAAGGAAACACAAGGAGATGCTGGACGGAGCGCTGAAACTTTTCAGACACTCACCCCCAGTCACAGATCTGGGTTGAATCCATCATCGTTCTTTAGCTCACTTTGCCACCCCAGTTCAGACCCAGCATTTGTCATCCTGAGTTGGACGGGTATGCCCAGACATGGGTCCTGTGCTCTCCATGCCACTGGAGACAAGCTAGCCTGGCTGAAACATTGACTGCCGACCGGACGATACTAACAGGACTGTGTCCCCAGAGATACAACCATCAGGTACTTATCATGGTAGCCTTTAAAACTTAAATACTTGTGCGTCGACAGCAGGAATTTGAAATATCTCAGACCAAGGGCTCTTTATTGCCTCTGTGTTCCTGCGTCTTCTTCACATCACCATTTGCCCTGAAGAAGTTCATTTTATGTATGAACGAAACGCGTTGGCTGGAATCTGTATATTTTGATATTGAAAATAAAGGATTGATTACCACTATACAAAATGAACATTTGGATTTATTGAAGAAAACTCTTTGGTAGTGCACCGCTCCACCATTTTCACACCATCATCGTTCTTTAGCTCACTTTGCCACCCCAGTTCAGACCCAGCATTTGTCATCCTGAGTTGGACGGGTATGCCCAGACATGGGTCCCGTGCTCTCCATGCCACTGGAGACAAGCTAGCCTGGCTGATGAGGGGTGATGCCCCGAAACCGGTCCCAGGATGCTTGTTTCCGGTCCAGGGAGGACCTGGCCTGGCAGTTTGGGCTCGACTGTTCCCATGGGGAACAGGGTCAAGACTGATTTGCATTTGGTTGGGTCTAAACTGGAATGGCATGGGAGTAAATAAACGATGGATTTAGGCCCAGATCTCTGTACTGGGGTACATGTTTGACATTGATCAACATTCTGTCCATCAATTGTTCTTTTTGCATTTGTCACCCCGAGTGGGACGGGTATGCCCAGACATGGGTCCTGTGCTCTCCATGCCACTGGAGTCAAGCTACCCTGGCTGATGAGGGGTGATGCCTCGAAACCGGTCCCAGGATGCTTGTTTCCGGTACAGAGAGGACCTGGCCTGGCAGTTCGGGCTGGACTGTTCCCATGGGGAACAGGGTCAAGACAGATTTGTATATGGCTGGGTCTAAACTGGAATGGCATGGGGGGAAAAAAACTATGGATTTAGGCCCAGATCTCTGTACTGGGTTGAATGTTTGACATCGATCAGCATTCTGTCCATCAATTGTTCTTTTTGCAAGGTGAAAAATGGGGCATCTATTTTTTCATCTCGTCTTCAAGTCTTGAAAGTGTCGAACGGTTCTTTGTTTTTTAATAAAGGGGGGCGGTGGAGTAGAAAGCGTTTGGTCAAACTTTCTCCTGAACAGGCAAGTAGGATTTTGTCGAGTAAAAATGTGCAGTGTAATGACTTGCGAGACATTTCTCATTGGTTTTGCAATGAGACATTGACCCATGACAGGAATATTGACTCAGTACTTGCGAACTCACACTCACATCCTAGTTTTCAAACTGCCAGCATGGTAGGTGTACAAGAGACTCATGTGAGTCAATCTCAAGACTCTGCAGCCCTTTACAAGACACAGCTGATGCATGCTATTCACGTGACAAAATTGATTAAGTAACTAAGGTTGTCACATAATGTTGCTATACCTATAAAATACAAAGACTTTGTTGTTTATTAATTATTTTTGCACAAGGTGTTTTTTGTTTTATAAGGGGACAGAAGATGCAAAGATGTGTCCTTGGTTAGTCCTTCTTTTATTACTGGCTATTAGTTTAGTTGCTCGTGTAATAGAATTGTATGGTAGGGCATTACAGTTATGCTTGTGGCAAACATGTTGTTGTTGCCCGTGGCTGCTCACTTGAACTGTGTGTTCTGAATGCTCCTGCCAAGGCAGTTGAAGACAGAAAGCACAGGACGAGGATACACTCCCGTGGGATCCTGTAGTTACAGGATTAAACTTGGAAAGCAAAGGAACTACTACTGACTCTGCGACTTTCATTTATCGCAGCTCTACATTTACATATGAGCATTTTATAAACAAAGACAAATGGCACGGTTCTCTAAGCAGTTCAAACTGAGTAACTGTGTTAACGTATTCAGCTGTGACACTTGTCTTCAACGAAACTCGGGCATTCTGTTCGTTAAAATTGCGTTCGTTAATATTTGTAGGTCTTAACTCGTTGTATTTATTATTATTTTGAAACGTCCAGTTTCCTGAATCGCAATATTTCTCAAAGTATTTCTCAACACATTTAAACATTTAAAAAGATCACTTAGCGCTGTTATATATGTATATATATCACGTTGAATTCGATGGAGGACAAATTGATTTGCTTTCGTACATCGCCATCTGCTGTATATTCAGAGAATGTGCTTTAGTTGCAGACTTTATTTTCTTCAATGGTTTCCCCCTTGATGTTAGTGGATTAAGGAAGAACGATTACATTTCTTTGTCGTTTTTTAATTCAATGATTGTATCATAAATGACGAACACTACCAAAACAGCGTTCAAGGCGCTGTATAAAGCATATTTAAAACACAGATTTATAAGAACTGACGCATTTCTGCATTTTAGCAGAGATGCGTCAGTTCAATTGCATCACGCAAAAAAAACCTTGCGCCACCATGGATGTGTCGCATTTACAATGCGGCGCACCGGGGCGCAAGGATTGACAGATGCATCACGCATCTGTTGGCGTACCGGTAACGCATTGCTGGAGTCGTGTCGCAAGCACGACGCAACACCAGCAATGCTCAGGAATGCCTATTCCTAATGTGCTGCGCCACTCCTTATGCCTTCTTCAAGCAGGCGTAAGGTTTTGACGCAGTGGCGTCGTAGAAGTGACTCAGTGAAATCGTCACTTTTACAAGGCTTTCTTGCGTCGGAACGCCCACCCTGCATACATTATACCTGACGCAGGTATAATGTGGCGCAGGGCTTTACAACGTGACGCATCTCCCTAGATGCGTCACGTTGTAAATGTGTTGCAACGTGGCGCATTGTTTACGCCGCCGCTGCATCACAAAAGTGATGCAACGGCGGCATAATAGTGTTGCAAGGGGCTTGTAAATCTGCCCCAGAGAGTGAATGGTGTAGTGATTGCATTTGCTGTATGATTTGTGACAGGGATTGCTGTGTGCTGATTACATCTTTTGTCTCTAGTCTGTCGGAGAATTATGTGTAATTTTAAATCCCCCTCAGCCTCATTAGGACTCAAGATTAGCTGTGGCTGGTACCAGATACTTTATCTAATGCTATACTGAGGGGATAGCAAGTTGTATGCCTTTTCAGCCACCATAATCTCTCATGAGCACTTTCCATTTCAGCGATCTTTGCGCCAGTCCGGGATTTTACCGAACCACTTCGCCTGTGTACCTTCCTTTAAGCAAATGCCCCGCTTTCAGTACTCTTGGTAAACTGGGATAAAGTTGTGGCAATTTGTCTGGCTCCCTACTTCACATCATTGCATTTTTAGGTCGAGCCTAGGCAGCGCATGCGCTGTTCTGCGAGGTAGGCTGCATTAGAGTATGCACTTGAAACCCCGCCCACTCTCCGCCCATATTTTTCATTGTCTTGTGTCTTTGTCCTTTGCAAATGCCTTCTTCTGATTCAGTAACCGTCCCTACTTAGTACCGCCTTTTCTTCATTTGTAACCTCCCATGAGGACTGGCCCTTTCACTTCTGTTGTTACACCTTCTGTGTTATTTAGTCTGTAAACACTATTTCTTTAGTGAGTTTTGTCTTACTGCAGGCATGATGTACTTTGCAGCAACATTCAGTGCGCCATGCGCGCTTTCACTTTTCAAGCAGCCGGGACAATGGCGGCTGCTTCTTTGGAACACCATAGGTCTTGCATTTAGGAGAGTTTGAGCTATTAGCATTGTAAATGACAATAGCTTAAACTCTCGCAAATGCAACACCTATTGCTTTACAAATATTTTTTTTGTGGGTTGTTTCCAAGGGCCCCATGGCGTGCTTGCACTTAATAGAGGCCACGCCCCTTTCTTTAGACGTGGCTCATCTAAAGAAAGGGGCTTGGCCTCTATTAAGTGCAAGCGCGGCATGGGGAGCTTGGAAACAAACAATATTTGCAATTCAATAGGTCTCGCATTTGCGAGAATTTAACCTATTGACATTTACAGTGCCAATAGCTCAAAGTCTCGTAAATGCGAGACCTATTGCATTGCAAATGCTTGTATGATCCTCATATCTGCCAGGTGTGTTATATAATTCATGTCTTGCACAAATGTAAGCTTCCTGCCTGATGTACAAGGCCACAATTCCCTGCGGTATAACCAGAAAATCCCTATTCGCTGCCCCACAAGCCGGGATATGTGTGCAATCCTAAAGCCGAACTGTCTCTAAATTGCAGATGCCTGCCTTACTTGAAATGTGCCAAGCAAGGATCACTCTGCTTTAGTCAGTATAACTGCTGTGCAATGACAGAGTAGTATGATGTACATTCCCGCACTAGGTCACAGTCACTTGTACTACTAATCTTTAGGTTGGGTATAATCATGCGCAAAATGGCGTTGCCCTCGTGCAAAAGCAGCCGGTGTCGACAAAGCATGAGAACGACTTCAGTTCAACCTAAACCAGTACCTGCAGGAGTAGTAATCACCTAGCTGCAACATGTACAATAAGATCACCCTGGCTTTGAGGTACCCAGTTGACCATGCTCTTTGAGGCGTTTATCTTGCTTTAATAATCCTAATGCGAATATAGATGTTGATGTACGCAATGATACATGTATGCATAAAAACAAAATCGAATCACTGTTGTCGAAATCACCCGAGATGACCTCTCCATCAACCCTAAGTCAGAAATATGTGGTAAGGCAGCCCCTGCGACCTAGGCCTGAGGCAACTGATTGACAGATCACAGGTAGGGCAGCACGTAACCAGCAGAACAAAAGCGCAAACAGGAAAAACCCAGATTGGTCTGACAGATAGGCAGCGACACCACAATGGTCCACGGAGATTTGCACCAATAAAACGCACATGGCCGGAGGGGGGTGCATTTCCAAAACATTATAAAGTTAGATGCCACATGAAGTTAGGAACACTCAACCAATCAGGACACAGCACACACAGTCCATGCAGTGATCACGCACTTCCCATGCCGGACATCTGGACACGTTACCCACTGGCCCTCATTGTGTCCACGCAAGGTCAAGACCCACCTGCATTTGTCATCAGGTGGGAGTAATTTATGGCTGCATGTCTAGGCCCACATTCCTCTCCTTAAGCAGGATCTATGAATTGTTTTATGATGCTCCAAGAAATGTATATAAAGGCGCTAAAAACGAGTGTACTTTGAGTCAGTCCTCAGACCCATTTCTGTATGCTGTACTCCCGGCCACAGTGTTTAATTAAGCCAACTGTTCCTGTTTTGCCAAATACCTCTACTCTTTGTTTTTTCTAGGTAAATTCATATTCGAGCAACACTATGATGTAATCCGCCCCAAATCCTATATGTAATGTAGCACTCTGAAGGCACCATATCTCTTCTTCGAGGGGAGGAGCCCTTCCCTCGAGTTCCTACGGAAAACTTGTTTCCTTTTAAAGGCCCAGCGTGAATACAGCACACTTGAACAGCACCTGGGCCCGGGCACCAAATGACGGCTTCCATTAGCCAATTCGAAAGCTAAAACGGCCTCCATATCCCCTGGTGAACCTATACTTTATGCAGAAATACAGTACAATACTCAGCCCAGGAATGTTGCAAATGAAGTATACTAGACCTGGTCAGTTTCAGGTTAGCTAACCGAAATTTCCATTGGGCATTGTTTAACACTGCAGTTCTACTTCACAAGCAGTAAGGTAATTGGATCTGTCTGCCCCTAAATTAGGCTCTCATGGTGATAGGTTTTTACGGGCTGCATTAGCACTTCAGGTAGATTTCACACAGACATATGCTACAAGCTGATGATAAGCCAGAATTCTTCATAAGCTCGAGTAGGGAAAAAGTGCACACCATTAACAACTCGCTCCTGGAAGTGATGAAAGCACATAGCATAAAGTGCCATTTAAAAACTCTGCACTGGGAGTGTGTCCAAGATGGCGCCCGTGTAGGAGATGAGTTACGGAGCTCCCCCACACCTACCGGGCCACCAGCAGTTTAAGAGCACTGTGACGACCCAGCGCTGGCAGATTCGCGAGACAGTGCCCAGAGGGTGTACTGGATGCCCTGCTCTCTCCGCAGACCATACTGAGCACCCTGATTTGTTGGGCGAGGAGCGGCATGGCAGACAGCGCCAAGATGGTGGCTCTGACAGCAGAGCTTGCGCAGTCCCACTAATCCCTATCGGGATCCACTGGTGCTCTGCAGGCTGCTTGTTCCTCTCCCTGCAGGGTGTGACGTGTGGAACTAGCAGCGGTAATGGCTGGCTCCCCTTGACGGGCACAACAGGAGACGACGCTGAGAGAAGCGGACTGAGAGCGGGGCCCAGCCGGGGGAGCTGCGGGGAGATATGGTAGGCCCAGACTGGTGGGGCTTGGCTACGCAACGGCACAAGTGGACAAGGCAGTGCAGAGTCCTACCTGACCGACTATAGCGAGGGAACGGGCATTTGGTGGCCACTGTGCCCAGGCACCTGGCTTGACTGCGGCGGGGGGGATGGGGCCTGGTCCGAGAATGAGCTAGGTCTACAGGGCCTGCGCAGGCCACTGAAGAGGAACTTATAGTGGAGGAGCTGCCTCCTAATGCGTTATTGGGAGCTCATGCTACTTTGCCAAACCGGCGGCCTGTCAGTGGGGAGGCCTTCCCCTGGGGCTAATACAGCAGAAGACCGGATCTGCGCCTACCCAATGGATCTATAACTCTGGGTGGACTGTAATCACCCACCTTGCAGAGACAAGGCCCTGACGCGTGACACTTGGAGGGAGCCCCCCATGAGCACTGGGGAGCTCCTATGGCCCCGGCAGCAAGCACTGCTGCAGTTGGCTAAACGAAGAACTGAGCATACAGCCCTCACCTGCATAGCCAATCTTGCACCTAGTGGGTATGTCGGACTGCACTGGGGCTTGGCTGGGCCAACCCAGCAGACTGAAACTGCTGAACCTCTGGGCTGGTGTAGGCTTGAGCCCTCCTGAGGCCAGGTATGGCCTGACAGCCTGTGTCTGAAGAGAAAGACGTCTAAAAGGATACCCGCCCTCCCCTTTCTGTCATTTGGAGCTGACTGTGGTGTACACAACGGGCAGTCCACTACACGGAGAACATGACAACGCCACGCAACAAGAGAGACCCCACCATTAAGGAACTATTGTCCAAGAACGCACCCAGATGGATAAACCCCGCCAAGGACTCCAGATCCCCTCTCAATCCCCTCCCGAACCATCCCAGAAGAACTCAAGGGGAGACGAGGCTCCTGTCACGCGGGGCTTCATGGAGTCTGTATTTCATACACTACGCAAAGACATAGTGGCGTTGAAAGAAGAAGTGGCTAAATATGTCAAAGAACTCTGCCTTGAGATGGGAGACATGGTCAGTGAGTGGACACGCTAGAATGAGGAAATGACACGTGGGAGGAGGACCTGGAGGCCTGCCGGAGCCAGAAATTCGAACTCCGGAACCCTGACCTCAACTACTACCTGGAGGATTTGGAGAACAGGTCTTGTAGATCAAACATTCGACTAAAAGGGGTCCCATTGCAGGCAAAAGTGAGTAAACTAGAAGACTATGTGCTTTGGCTCTTCCACCATATTGTCCCAGACTTAGCAGACAAAGAGCTGGTCATCCATTGGGGGCTCCAGGGACCCCACAGAGACTATCCTAACCTTCATGCATAGCTACCACCAAAAGGAACTGATCATGAATGTAATGCATGAACAGAACTCTATCACCTTTGAAGGTACAAGAATCTGGCTCTACCAGGACCTCTCATTCATCACGCTGCAGCAGCGCAGAGCTTTGAAACCGGCGACCTCACTACTGTAAGAGAAAGGGATTTGTTATAAGTGGGGTGATCCATTTTGTCTCTTCTTTGCATGGGACGGAGAAACACAGGCAGTCCGTACTCTCCATGAGACGACATTGATCCTGGGGCTAGACCAGGAGAAGCTCAAATCCACGCATTCACAAAGCCTGCCCCTCCACCCCCAACACCCAACATAACACGTCAGTCTAGGTTCCAGGTCCGCAAGAAGATGAGCAAACGATCGGCAGCGGAGAGCTTCAGGGAGTTGTCGGCCCTGCTACAGCAACTCACATATAGAGAGGCTTCGCCGGGATCCAAAATAGAGTGAGGAGGTGACCTGTTGCCTCCCTGTTGACTAGATCTCATAATACAAGTTGTGCACCCCTCCGACAAACGAGACCTGCAGCCTGGACTACAGTGCTCTCCTCCCCAAGATTGAAGAGTGAACTTTTTGGAATTCGACTTTGTGCTGTTTCCCCGTTTGCGGCGGGGCTCCCGCTTCCCCTTACTTTTTGAGACGGACCTCGCCAGTGACATGAACCCTAACTCTACAATGTATTGTTCTTCACCTGTTGGATCAGTTGCCACCCCTGGTTTATCCCCTTTCCAACCCTTCAGATGCCCACAGCATGCCCATCCATCCAGCTTATCTCCGAACCGCTCAACACAGAACCACACACACAGATGCCTTGAATAGAAGTTCTCAGAAATGACAACCATGGCTTGCCCCTCACACTGCATAGATGGTAAAAGTTTTCCCAATGTGACATAAGCCTCCTTCATGGGGCACATCTTCTCACAAGTGACTGGGGTCGCATGAAATTGAAATGGTTCGACAGGCAATACTTCTCCTCTGGCCATGAGAAGAAGACAGGAGTGGCGATCCTCTTAGCCACACATTTTCAGGGACATGTCCTTCAAGTTCACTCAGAAATTACAGATCGCCTGGTCCCCCTACAGCTCTCTCTCCATCATCATACCTTTACAGTGGCCTGCTTGTATGCACCCAATGATCATCAGGAATCTTTCATTCACCAGGCCATTGGGAGTGTCCTCACCTCTACCGATGCCAATGTCCTGATTGGTGGAGACTTCAACTTGGTAGCGGATGCCTTTGTAGACCGCTCGATTCAGCGGGCGGACCTGGCTGGGGCTTACACTCCCCAGGGTCTTCAGTGGCTCAGAGAGGCACGCCTAGTGGACATATGGAGGTCTCTGAATCCCAATACAAATACCTACTCCTTTTTTTTCACAGCCCATCAAACCTATGCTAGAATAGACATTTTTTTGGTCACCACCCCCTCCTGCCAGTGGTTACACACACTGATATAGGAGTAGCAGCCCTCTCGGACCATCCTCCAATTACACTTACACTACACCTGCCCATAAGCTGTCCACAATCACAGATGTGGTGCCTCAACTCTAAGTTATTGGCTCATGAGCACACAGTCAAAGAAATGCAGGGGGTCATCCAAGGGTATCTTGACACGTATGACACCCCACACACATGGTGATATTACTATGGAATGCACTTAAGGCAGTAGTCAGAGGGGCTTACATAGCGGCTGTGAGAAGTTGGCCTGGTATATGCTGTCCACTAATTATAGTGGGCACCTTGCACCAGTCCAAACAACCCCTTATTGGAGATAGGTTAAAGACAACCTTTATTGAAAGCTATCCTAGTGGTAGCTATGGAGAGCAGCCTTCAGGCTAAGTCTTGAAGGAATGTAAAGCAGCTTGTTTTACTCGTCTATAATCTCTTGAGTGACCAAATGAAAGAGGACCACACCAGGTATATATATAAAATATATGTATTTAGTCTTAAACACACCCCTCTAGTCTCTTTATGAGGCTAGAGTTCGAAGTACATAAGTTACAAGTCAGTTATCAACAGTAATAGCCTTCAGGATTGTAAAGGCCTGCCATAGGAGTGACTTATAGGTTTATATGTGTGTGCAATGGCAGTGATATAGGTAGCCTATATCACAGTAAGAGGTGCATGCACCACCTTACCCAGGCTGCAGTAGCAGACCTGTGGTGTCATTTTGGCTGGCCTTCCAGGGGTGGCATAATACATGCTTCAGCACCTGGCAGGCCTCTGGGGTACCTATGCCCTGGGTACATAGTATACCATATACTAGGGACTTATAAGGGCACTCCGATTCCAATAAAAGATGTACCTAAGGTACACGGAAACCATTTTAGAGAGGAAGCAGCTAGGCTGGGGTTCTGATTAGCAGGGCCCCAGCCAGACTAAAGTCGAAAAACAGTGAAGCATCAGCAAAAAGTGGGGGTACCCATGTGAAGCAGATCCTACTCTCCTACAGCGGCAGCTGCGCAACTCAATAAAGATTGGAAAACCAAGCGCTCCACACTGGAAGCCCAGGTGAAGGCACTGGAAGAGTCCCACAGACAGACGGGCTCACACAAGGTGCGTAGGAAGCTTACACTAGCTAGGAAGCAATTCAGGGCCTTGGACATGGATGTGGCGGGACATGCACTACTCCGAACTAAACAGAAATATTACACTGGGGGCAACAAGGCTGGGCGGCTTCTGGCTCACCGGATGCATGCGCAGACACCGCCAACGGATATCGGAAATTAGAGATCCCTCCAAACGTGCAGTGTGACATGATGAAGAGATCGCTGCAGAATTTGGTTGCTTCTACGCTGAGTTGTACGCCACTGAGTCGCTTCTCCCTGAAGACTCACGTCATACATAGCACAGATACCTCTAACAAAACTTTATAACAGAGAGGCATCTCTCTTAGACAAAGACAACACGGTGGAGGAAGTATTTGGAGCTATAGGCAGACTTAAACTTGATAACGCACCTGGACAAGAAGGGTTTACCGACTCTTTTTATAAAACATTTGCTACACACCTGGCCCCAAAGCTAACCAGGCTATATAATTCCTTTAGCCCCCAGGGATCTCTCATGGTACTATGAAATTGGCTATCATCACAGTCCTACCTAAACCTGGAAAAGACCCCTTTACTGTGCCTCTTACCTCCCTGTTATCTTTGCTGAATGTTGATGCGAAGATCTTTACCTGTATTCTTGCCACCCATCTGGGACAGTATATGCCTGGGCTGATAGACCTGCACCAAGCTGGTTGTATTCCGGAGCACAGTTGCGGTGATATCACCAAGTGACTCATTCGCCTTATTGACAGGACCACTTGATCGCGTGTTCCCACTCTATTAATATCGATTGACGCAGAGAAAGTATTTGACCGGTTTCATTGGCCAATGGGTATGGTCTTGCTACTCGGATCTGGTAGTATTGGTTCGAGTTAATGGGTTTCTGTCCCATCCATTTCCTATTTCAAGAGGGACGCGACTGGGGAGCCCTATGTCGCCGCTCCTCTTTGCTCTTTACATGAAGCCCATGGCGGAGTGGCTTAGGCGGCATCCCCTCAAAGAGGGGGTCTCAATGGGTGGTCAAACTCAAGATCGCGCTATTTGCAGACGATGCACTCCTAGCATTGACTAAGCCCCGGCAATCTTTGACCCCGCTATTGGAAGAGCTGGTTCTGTTTGGTAAGGCATCTGGGTTTAAACTGAACACATGTAAATCCCAGGCTCTTATTCTCACTATCCCCAGTGATTGACAAACCCACTTGTCAACCCTTTTTCCGTTCCCCTGGGTGACACAGGGAATTCCATATCTAGGATTCAGCTTTTTTCCACCCGGGAAAAGATCGCGACATACAATTACGCGTCCCTGTTAGATACGGCCCGTTCTATGGTTCAGTCTTGGCACAGAGGGGCATATATTGTGGCTCGGGAGAATAGGCGCTATTAAAATGTCTCTACTGCCCAAGATCCTGTATTTCATGCAGACACTACCTCTCCAACCCCCACCGCACATCCTACAAAAATGACAGCAGCTTATTGAGACCTTTATCTGGAAAGGCAAGCGTCCTAGGATGGCCAGGGAACGATTATACTTGCCACTGGCTGGGGGGGGTTTGGGTATCCCACACTTGATGCACTATTATCACGCACCGCAGTTGAGGATCTTGGTGGAATGGCAGCACCCAACTATGGAGAACCAATGGTGTTTTTTAGAACAGCCAGTAGTGGGTATACATAGCTGAAAAAAACCATGGCTCCCTCGTAAAAATACACCCGCCAGAGATGTATACCTTCAAAGTGGTTAAGGCCACAGTCGGGTTGTGGGATAAACTCAGCCTGCTTAAGCAACGTTCTACTCCCATCTCTCTGCTTACACCATTAATAAGGAATGCAGATTTCCCCCTTGCACAGTGGTTCCCAAACTGTGCGCCGTGGCTCCCTGTGGAGCCGTCAAACCTAGCCTGGGGTGCCGCGCACCAAGCACTTTAATGTATTTAATGTTGAAGGGGTTGTTGGCTTCAGTTAAACTAATTTGACCTAAACGCATGATGTTGATGATTTGTAAGTGACATGCCTAAAGCTGTAAACATAGTGCTTAATTGATGGCATGTCGAGGGAGACGAACTCCATATTTCACTGGATCCCCACATTCCAACGCTCCCAAAGTAAGCGGAAGATGCCTGATTTATTTTGTTAGACTTGTTAACAGTTTTGTTTTTTTCCAAATGCATTTTACACCAATGAAAGTTATCAGGAAAGTACAGTTGTCCTGTCTATTAAACACACAAAGTATTATTAAGTAATGACATTTGTACTTGAATCATAGGTACTTCCAGTACACATTTCTTTCAGTACCCACACATTTCCAGACAGGTCTGCTCTCTCCTTGAGCACACCATATACGGCATAATTTGAAAGCAAGAAAGAGGGACGTTTAAATAATAAATAAAATCAGAGGGATTTATTTTACTTGCATTGATTTACAGGCAATTTTAGGGAAGAGACAGCAAAATTAAAGCTGCGTGTCGTTTAAAAAATCGTTAGTCACCCTGCTGAGACAGGTGTGTTAGCACGTATGACTTGGGTAGAAATGGAAGTGCATGCAAATATTCTTCAAGCGCAGAAACACTTTGGCAATGGGGCTTCATGCATAGGGGTGCTGTCTAGCACTGTAAGTGGGATAAAAAAGTTTGAGAGGGTACTCTACAAAAGGCATGGGCAAAGAAGTGTAACTAGGAATATTTTATTAGAGGCCCGCCTTAGTAATACGGGACACCCTGCGTCAATAATTATAATACCTTCATCCCAATTATTTTCAGGGAGAAAAATGCAAGTACTCCCGAGGCCGGGCTTACATCCCCCCCACCGCCCAAAAAAAGTAACAGTGGGGAGCCACAGGCAATGGCCAAGGGGTCAACGGAGCCGCAGGTCGAAAAAGTTTGGGAACCACTGCCCTAGCAGTTCACGGTACATCTTTCTATCGTTGGGAAGAAGACAACTGCAAAAGAATAGGAGTTGTATTCGATATCCAGGGCCTACTGGACTCTCCCCAGATACAAAAGAATTTTGGGTTGCCTGATTCCGAGCGCTGGCACTATATTGTGATTCAAAAGTGGGGGACCACTCAGCAATTAAATACCGCAGGAAGGGTCTCCCACTAGCACTGGTGAACATGATAGTTTGTTCCATGTTGTCTTTCACAATACTAACCACTACTGCCATATAGACTCGCCCACCCGTTGATTGCTCCCACGGGACCGACTTACACACCGGTGGCTGAGCATTTTCCACCAGCATATGCACTAATCAACCAGTGCAAAACTGCCTATGGACTGAATGATCAATGCGTGAAGGACAATTTTACATGTTGCGGAATTGTGTTTTGCACTGGCGATACTCTGCAAATACCAGTGCATTATTTGCTGGAGACCGGATTCAAAACTGCTCCGTTCCCACGCATTCCATGTAATTCATTCACTTTCGGCATCAATTGCCAAGCTGGGAGTCGGGCTTGTCTGGTTCTTATGAAATTAACGCAGCCTTTCATCCATCTCAAATCGATTACATAAATACCGATCGCAATTTGTAGCTAATATTCCATTTTTTGTGTGCAATTGCGGCTGTTTTCTGCCATTGAGGAATTTAATACTTCTAGTGCTGGTGTGGGTATCTAAGCACTATATAGGTGGGTACAGAGTTGTTACTCAAAGTGGTTATCCTTTTTTGATCTTTGAAGAATGAAATGCTGGATGGGCCAGGGCTGGGACTAAAACTCTCTTTTCAGATGAAAGAACAGTGTTTCAGAAGTCAATGCCTCCTACGGATGAGGTTATCCTTTTGCCCAACTGAGTACCAATAGTTGCACCTTAAGCACCCTTTAGATAAAAGCGTGCAACGTTAACACACGCTGAACTATTTAAAAACACGCTGACACCACTGTCAACAACAGTTGCAGCACTTTAATGTGCAGGAGCTGCCACTCTAGCTACCGGAGCCGCCAACAGCACTTTTTCACTTAGATTCTCTGTGCTTTTATCACACAGAGGAAAGCCAGAACCCATTCCACATTTGCACTTTGTCGGGGCAAACAGAAAAGTGTTTTTACATACAATTGCTTGCGACTAAGGTTGCAAACCCACATTAAAGTGGAATGTATGTAAATGTGTTTCCTCTCCCAGAAAGTGTAATATCTCTGTTCACTTAAAACAAGACCTCGGGCAATAAACACACCCTCAGGCCAAAATGGGGTAAAAGGCCGCTTTATTGGACAGGTAAGCACTTTCATGTAAATACAGATATGCAAGAATTAAAGGCCTCGCTAATACAGAGTCATATTCTATCACCCCCCGCCCTTAACCATTCCCCACAACAAAGTTCCCCAAGATTGTTCTAGCTGATCCTCCTCCCCAACCCCTATCTTTCGTCCCCTGCCTACCTCCTGCCTCATTCCTCGCTCCCCTGTTTCCCTCTGTCCGAAGCTAGTTTGAATGCCCCCAACCCTTCCTGCCTGTCTCGATCTCCTCAAATTCTGCCACCTGTCCAGCGACGTAAAGTTCCTCTTTCCAACAATGTCCGGCACAACCATAAATACATATCATATAATTTGAAAAGGGGGCGGGTGGGCGGGACCAAAAAATGAGCGCCTACCTCAGCCCTCACAGACTACTGCTGCGCGTTCTAAAACCAGCGCCCTAACCAGCTCGCGCTAAACGACGCCAGCCAATCAGTAACCTACCTGTCCTTGGACTGTGCTAACTGCCCGAAGCTGCCCGGGGGTGGACATTCACGAATGCCACCCCCAGGAGCCCTCCTCGGGAAATAAACACACCCTCAGGCCAAAATTGGGTAAAAGGCCGCTTTATTGGACAGGTAAGCTGTTTCATGTAAATACAGATATGCAAGAATGAAAGGACTCGCTAATACAGAGTCATATTGTATCACCCCCGCCCTTAACCATTTCCCACAACAAGGTTCCCCAAGATTGATCTAGCTGATCCTCCTCCCCAACCCTTATCTTTCGTCCCCTTCCTACCTCCTGCCTCATTCCTCGCTCCCCTGTTTCCCTCTGTCTGAAGCTAGTCTGAATGCCCCCAACCCTTCCTGCCTGTCTCGATCTCCTCAAATTCTGCCACCAGGAAAAACCCTACTATAGGAGTTTTTCCTGTCCCCCCCTTTCTCTTTTAGAATCTTACAATTGCTATAAAAAACTTCTAGCAAAAGAAAAAGCACACGCTCTGTCGCTAGAACAGGTAAACGTGCTTTAATACCATAACTTGAAACAACATATTTGAAAACCCTTGTGTTATGTAAAAAAGACAGAAAAAACTCTGAGAAAAGATAGGGTGGGGGGGGGGAATTGGTCAGGAATATATATAAATGTAGCTGTCGTCTAACAGCTTATTCCTTAACACCAAGCTTTTAACTTCAAAGTTTTTGAAATCATCTCCTTTATATTCAGAATGTAAATCTCGTTACCTATGAAAGAAAGATGCACTCCATCATGACGGAAAAATTGATAGTCTTCTTTTGTAATATCGCTGTGAGCCAACCAATATATACTATTAATACTACAAAAATGATGGAATTCCCTGTTAACCTTCCTTCTTGCTCTCTCTATTGCAGTATATCTTTCTGCTCCCCTCCAAACCCTGCTAGGCATTAGGGCTGTTAAGCTCACCTTTGTGGGGCCCACAATTTTGCTAGTAACTCAATATCGGATTTTATTTCTATGAGTAAACCTAGACTAGATAACTGTACAAGATCGTTCTCCCCCAGGTGGATTAATAAAATTTCCTGGCGATTTTTTGATGACAACTCGCTCAAAAGAGGCATTAACTGGCCCCATTTCACACCACTTTTTCCCACCATACAATTGAAACTTCATCTGAACGAAAACCCAAATTCTTTCCAAAATGTCTCTTTTCGGCTTGTTTTGCGGCCCACTTAACAAACGAATGTCCAACTATCCACACAGACTTCTGTGGTAATGTAGAACCCACCTCCGAACCTAGGAAGAAATGACAGTTAGTGCACTTGACATGTGAATTTAATCATCTAGTTCTCTAATGTATCTGAGAAAACAATCCGAAGACCAACGCCCTCATTTGTTTACTTCATCGGCTGAAACCCCCACCTGGCAGCTTCTGAAGCTGCACCTATTCTAAATGAGTGAGTCCCAAAATTAAATGGATTTTTATCCAATTTTCTCAGTGTTTTCCTCATGACTGCCAGCAACTGGGTAGCTTTAAGTGGAGATCCATCTTGGTGCCTAAACACAAATTCCAGTGCTGCACCTCCTACATCTCTAAATTCTAACCATGCTTTTAAAGGGCATAAAGGCCCATTTAACTTATTTAACACTATTTTTGAACCTTTGCCAACCTGATCTGTTTTGGATTTCTTAAGTAGAATACCTATTGAGTTTTTTGTAACAGCAACGTTTTTAACTAACAGATCGTCATTTTTTGATTTGCCCAACAGTTCAGATATTCTGAAAGCCCCAAAGAATAACTAAATCATGCATATCTTGAATAAACGACATTCAAAGTCTGAAAAACAAATTTATTGCAAACTCCGTGTCATATCTAATAAACGTTTCAGAGTAATTGGATCTCTTAAAATTCAACCTCTCTTTTTTATCTTTGCCCAACCTTGTAGTATTCTTCTACCCATCTCACCGGCTGAAGGTTCATAACCCCAAAAGAATTTCCCGTAAAAAGACACACCTGCTAATTTCCCGGCTATAGTCGTTGCAGAAATGTTCCTTTCAATGTTGGACATTATAAACTTAATGGCATCATCCCTGCGCTTCCTAATCCTCTCGGTATTACCAGTCCTAAATGAAGCACCGGATTCAAGGAATTGCAGCTATGCTCTTCTGTAGGCCAATTTGTTACTCTTTGCCAAAGAATTTTCAATAAGTTGATGCACTTTCAGTTTGCTAACTCCCATACCTCCTGAGGAACCTGAGTCTTCTGCAGATCTGCTCCGTACGCCAAACCACGGAATTTCTGCCACTGAAAACGAGATAACGCATCTGCAATGTTGTTGTTAGCTCCAAGTACGTGCCTTACTTTGAAAGCTATGTTATGCATTAAGCAGCCTAACATGAATCTTTGTAGCAGTTTCAGTAAATTCTTCTCTTTTGCCGTCTGACCATTTACCAGATCG
Organism: Calotriton arnoldi; assembly: GCA_963921515.1. Classification (NCBI taxonomy): domain Eukaryota; kingdom Metazoa; phylum Chordata; class Amphibia; order Caudata; family Salamandridae; genus Calotriton; species Calotriton arnoldi. The sequence goes on from CAWUFW010025693.1 coordinate 32,701, forward strand.
ACCACTGTCCTGTTATCCACATTAAACAGTACTGTCTTGTTGGCCAAACTCTTACCCCACACAGCTAGTGCTACTATCAATGGGAAACATTCCAGAAAGGCTATGCTTTTTGCCTCAGATACCCAACTGGCTGGCCACTACTCGGCACACCTTTTTCCATCCCAAAAAAGACCAAAGCCATTTGCACCTGAAGCATCAGAAAATAACTGTACCTGCCAAATGAAGTCTTCCTCCAGCGACCAAATCGTGACGCCATTGAAAGCTCATAAAAATATGATCCAAACCTCAAAATCTGCCCTCATGCTAGCTGATATCCTGATCCTGTGATGTGGCAACGAGACACCAGACATGGCAAAGCCTAATCTTCTACAGAAACGTCTGCCTGCCCTTACCACACGGCACGCAAAATTCAAATGGCCCAATAAGCATTGCACCTCGTTCAGTGTCATCTTTTGAGATAATCTAGCCTGCTCTAACAAAGCTGTCATTTCCAATATTTTTGTGTGCGGCAGCCGGGCTTCCATTTTTACTGTATCTAATTCTATGCCTAGATAAGTCAAGCAACAACTAGGTCCTTCTGTTTTTTCAGCTGCCAATGGCACACCCAGGTCCTTTGCTACGATTTCAAAATCTTGTAAAGCTTTCTTGCACTACTGCGAGCCTGCAGCCCCCATGAATAGAAAGTCATCTAAGTAATGCGTCACCTCCAAATGACCAGTTTTGAATGAGAAAAACCAATGCAGGAAAGTACTGAAAGTCTCAAATAAACTGCAAGAAATGGCACACCCATAGGTAGTACTTTGTCTACAAAAAAATGTCCTTCGAAATATATACCAAGCAATGAAAAGTCTGATGGGTGCACCGGCAATAGCCTAAAAGCAGATTTAATGTCGCATTTTGCCAGTTCGGTATTGGCGCCCATTTTCCTTATCATACTCAAGGCTGTGTCTACAGAGGCAAATTTAACCATAATATCTTCTTTAGCAATGAAATCATTTATAGACAAACCTTGCGGCCAAGATAAATGTTGAATCATTCTAAATTCACCTTCCTTTTTCTTAGGAATGACTCCAAGCATGGGATATAATGAGGTTTTCTAATGGCCAGTTCTCAAATGGTCCTGCCATCCTACCTTCATTAACTTCCGACAACAATTTGTCTTTCACCAATTGAGGATATTCATTGACGGACTTTAAATTTTTTGCAAATCTGCGGCATCTAGGCCCTTGATAACATAACCTAAATCCTTCTTTGAAACCCCATTCCAATTTGGATGCATCATTTGAATTAGGGTAAAACTTCAACGAGAAACACAACACTTCCACATTAATTGGTGTAAAAGCCCTTGTGTCCAGGTTGAAATGCGAAACCTCTCCCCCTGCCTTGGCCAAACCCACTCCAGTTGCTCTGATCCCCAAAGCATTGCAATATGGCGTGTTTGCCACCGCATCTAGAGCATTCATGTTTATATTTGCAGGGGTTCTTTTGGCAATAACCCCTGTTGAAATTCCAACAGGCACCTGACACGACTCCTTGAGATTTATTCCAGCTCCCCCCCCCCCGAGGTGGGTCTACCAAGAAAAGGCCGATGAGCTACCGCCAAACCGCTCGCTGTATGCATTGAAGGGGGAGGCCTCTGAGGATACATCCATTGAACCCAAAGCTCATTGTCTACTTCACCCCATGGCTTTTCAGGAATAAGTACCAATCTAGCTCTAAACTCTTCATCGTAATGAAGCCAAGCAAAACCGCCGAATTCAGTGTACGCTTTCCTTATTGTGTCTAGGTATTTGAATATTGCCACAGATCTCTCTGGACACTTTTCATAATATCCGCTAGCGAAAATAAGGAAAGCTGAAGTCCATGAATCAATATTCGTAGGTACCCTCGGCCTCTTTGCTAGCTCCCATGCCTCCTCTCCGGAACCCTCTTTTGACTGAATTTCCCTGTGGAGTAATTTGAAAACATCTACAAATTCCCCTCTCCAAATTTTTTTCTTTAGTACTCTTGCTTAAGTGTGAACCTAAAGGCATAGATAAACCCATATACGGTAAACGCTTCCAAGGCGTTGAAATTGTTTTTTCACAATCCTTCTTGCTATCTGATTCACTACTGTTTTTTATATTATCTTTTGCAGTATTAGAACCTTCTGTATCCGCCTGGTTTGAGAAATCTTTTGAAAATTGCTCACTTTTATTTTTATCGTCGGTGCCCACATATTTGTCAGCGCCTACTTTCTTATTGACTGCCCTTTTGTGAACCTTACCTGATCTTAAGGATTTTTCAAGAGATGCTGATCTTTTCTTCTTTTCCCCCTCTTGATGATTTTTCTTTACGCTCGTTCAGCACCATTCCCCTTCGATTTCATTATCCTGTGAAAAATAATCTCTGGACAAGCTTTTAGCATTACCCCCTGTCCCCCATTTGACTTTTTGCAAACTTAAAATTTTCCCCATCATCCTCAATTTCACCTTCCTCCAAAGATTCAAAATCATCGTCACCCCATTCCCCCTCATCGTCTACCACCCCTCTGTACGAACCCCTTATTTCTACTATACTACCCCCAGGACATTCCACATCCCCCACACCCCGTCGTATACTTTCCAATTTATCGTAGTAGAACGTGGTGCTGTTCGCTTTTGTTCCATCGTTGTGGGAAAATTCGCTTCGAAATTTTTCCCTCCTCTAAACGTTGATGCAGGGGTGGGGAGTCTAAATATCGATTTTTTAATATCGATGTACAAAAATATCGAGTTTGTAATATCGATAGTATTAAATATCGATGTTTTGTATATCGATGTAGTAAATATCGTTTTGAAGTGTGTTGTGAAATATCGATGTAAGTAATATCGATTGTAAAAATATATACATGTTAAAATATCGTTTTTCTATTTATTTTGATTTTTTTTAGTTATTGTTAAGTAGTAAAATGTTTTAAATGTTATAAAATAAAAGGATTATTTTATATTGTTTTAGGAGCGGGATGTAGGGTTTATAGGGGATAAGGGTGGGAAGTGTTTTCAAAAATATTAATTTACTTTGTATAAATTTTAATAGTTTTTAATATGAATTTATAAATTAGTTTCGAATTTGAAATTAAAATTTAGGAGCGGGATGTTGGGTTTATAGGGGATAAGGGTGGGGAGTGTTTTAAAAAATATTAATTTAATTTGTATTAATTTAAATATTTCAAATATTAATTTAAAATTATTTTTCGAATTTCAAAATAATATTTAGGAGCGGGATGTTGGGTTTATAGGGTATTAGGGTGGGGAGTGTTTTAAAAAATTGTAATTTAATTTGTATTAATTTAAAAATTTCAATTATAAATTTAAAATTTAATTTCGAATTTCAAATTAAAATTTATGAGTGGGATTTTGGGTTTATAGGGGATAAGGGTGGGTAGTGTTTTAAAGAAATATTAATTTAATTTGTATTCATTTAAAAAATTTAAATATCAATTTTAAATTTATTTTCGAATTTCAAATAACAATTTAGGAGTGGGATGTTGGGTTTATAGGGGATAAGGGTGGGGAGTGCTTTAAAATATACTATATTAATTTGTAAACATTTAAAAAAATAAAATATTAATTTAAAATTTCATTTCCAATTTAAAAAATCAATTTAGGAGTAGGATGTTGTGTTTAAAGGGGATAAGGGTGGTAATTTGAGAAAAAATGAAACTTTTTATTTTAAAGATTAAAAAAATATTTATATGTAAAGGATAAATAAATTTCACAAATTAAAAAAGTGTGGGGAAATTTTCTAAAAATATTGTCAAATTTATAACAAAATAGAAATTATAAAGTTTAACATCTTTAAATAAATTATAAAGTATAAAAATATATGTGGTAGTGTAAACATGTCCTAAAAAAACATTGACTGGAGTGGGAATAGTAAATTAATTAAGTTTAGTGTCCAGCACCTACCCCAATTATATAGTGACTGGAGGGGGAATAGTAATTTAGGGGTCCATTACGATGGCGGGCGGACTTTGTCTGCCCGCCATCGCAACGGAAAAAGGGACCGCCCACCACATGTGCGGCAGTCCCGCGATTCGAATTACGATGCGCCCGCCGCATCCCGCATTTCTTACATTGCGGCGGGCGGTGCTGTCAGCAGCACCCACCGCAATGTAAAAAAGGCATGTTGCCCATTTGCATGCACAACGTGACAGGCACCGCGTGGTGCCTGCCACCTTGTGCATGCAAATGCAGGGGGGTACCATAGGTACCCCCCATGTGCACCTCACACCCCCAACATCTTGGGGGCCCGCAACGGGCCCCCGAAAGTGAAATCCGCCTGGCTTTCCATGGCGGAGTCTCCGCCACGGAAAGCCGTGCACCGCAGCCCATCATAATATGGATGGCGGTGTCTTGTAGACACCGCCACCATATTTGCGCCCTTTTCCGCCCGGTCGCCTGTACGACCGGTGGGAAACCGGCGGACGGTCTTTCCGTCCGCTGGCGTCCCCACCGCCATCGTGATTTGGCGGGGGGAAATGGTAGGCGGGCGGTGTAAAATGGCAGGCAGATCGCCACCGCCATACGGGCGGTGGCGATCCGCCCGCTATTATAATGACCCCCTAAATTAGGTTTAGTGTCCAGCACCTACCCCAATTAAATACTGACTGCAGTGGGAATAGTAAATTAATTAAGTTTAGTGTCCAGCACCTACCCCAATTAAATGTAGACTGGAGTGGGAATAGTAAATTCATTAAGTTTAGTGTCCAGCACCTACCCCAATTAAATACTGACTGGAGTGGGAATAGTAATTAAATTAGGTTTAGTGTCTAGCACCTACCCCAATTAAATACTGACTGGAGTGGGAATAGTAAATTAATTAAGTTTAGTGTCCAGCATCTACCCCAATTAAATACTGACTGGAGTGGGAATAGTAAATTAATTAGGTTTACTGTCCAGCACCTACACCAATTAATGTAGACTGGAGTGGGAATAGTAATTAAATTAGGTTTAGTGTCCAGCACCTACCCCAATTAAATACTGACTGGAGTGGGAATAGTAATTAAAGTAGGTTAAGTGTCCAGCACCTACCCCAATTAAATGTAGACTGGAGTGGGAATAGAAATTAAATTAGGTTTAGGGGTCGATTCCGATCTCGGCCGGAAGCGCACCTCACACTATTCGTCCGGAAAAAAACCAAGCCGAACGCGTGTTTCCCGACCAATTCGAACATTCGTTCGAACGAGCAAGTACGATGCGCATAACTGCCCAGATCCCGACCCAGCCGTACGTACCCATTCCAGCTCCTGTTCACCGCCTGAGCCGGATCCGTAAACGCCGAATCGAGTCGCACGGAAGCATATATACAGCACCTTCCGGCCGGACTAGTACGATGCGCACTCCGTACTTGCCGAACCCGTCGCTACGTCCGGCACGTCAGAGCATCCGGGAGAGCCGCACATAAGCTCCGATTCGCGCCACAAGACGGTCCACGGCAATGAGACGAACAAGCCAGCGACGAGTACGAGTCGAAGCAACGAGAAACCCGAACGAGACGAACCAACCATGAATCCCATCGCGCAGGTCCTACCAATACTCTACATCTATTACCGGAACAGGTACGGACGCGTACGGCGCAGACGGTAAGTCAAACACCCACTACACAAACAAACGACACGTACCCGACATATGTCACACACACATAGGGATGCAGAAATGACGTACACTAGCAACAGCAGAACCATAGGGGCGGGATGGCTATCACCAATGCCATACACACCCATAGGGGCCTGGATGCCTACCACTACCACCACCCCTACTCGGGGGCTGGATGCCTACCACTACCACCACCCCTACTCATGGGGGCTGGATGCCTACCACTATCACCACCCCTACTCAGGGGGGCTGGATGCCTACCACTACCACCACCCCTACTCAGGGGGGGCTGGATGCCTACCACTACCACAACCCCTACTCATGGGTGCTGGATGACTACCACTACCACCACCCCTACTCAGGGGGGCTTAATGCCTACCACTACCACCACCCCTACTCATGGGTGCTGGATGCCTACCACTACCACCACCCCTCCTCATGGGGGGCTGGATGCCTACCACTACCACCACCCCTACTCATGGGGGCTGGATGCCTACCACTACCACCACCCCTACTCATGGGTGCTGGATGCCTACCACTACCACCACCCCTACTCATGGGGGCTGGATGCCTACCACTACCACCACCCCTACTCATGGGGGCTGGATGCCTACCACTACCACCACCCCTACTCATGGGGGCTGGATGCCTACCACTACCACCACCCCTACTCATGGGGTGCTGGATGCCTACCACTACCACCACCCCTACTCATGGGTGCTGGATGCCTAACCACTTCCACCACCCCTACTCAGGGGGGGCTGGATGCCTACCACTACCACCACCCCTACTCATGGGTGCTGGATGCCTACCACTACCACCACCCCTACTCAGGGGGGGCTGGATGCCTACCACTACTACCATCCCCACCCATAGGGGAATTGATGCCTACCACTACCACCACCCCTACTCAGGGGGGGCTGGATGCCTATCACCAACACCACCCCTACTCATGGGGGGCTGGATGCCTACCACTACCACCACCCCTACTCATGGGGGCCTGGATGCCTACCAAAACTACCATCCCTACCCATAGGGGCCTGGATGCCTACCACTACCACCACCCCTACTCATGGGGGGCTGGATGCCTACCACTACCACCACCCCTACTCATGGGGGGCTGGATGCCTGTCACTACTACCATCCCCACTCATAGGGGGATGGATGCCTACCACTACCACCACCCCTACTCATGGGGGGCTGGATGCCTACCACTACCACCACCCCTACTCATGGGGGCCTGGATGCCTACCACTACTACCATCCCCACCCATAGGGGCCTGGATGCCTACCACTACCACCACCCCTACTCATAGGGGGATGGATGCCTACCACTACCACCACCCCTACTCATTGGGGGCTGGATGCCTACCACTACCACCACCCCTACTCATGGGGGCCTGGATGCCTACCACTACTACCATCCCCACCCATAGGGGCCTGGATGCCTACCACTACCACCACCCCTACTCATGGGGGGCTGGATGCCTACCACTACCACCACCACTACTCATGGGGGGCTGGATGCCTGTCACTACTACCATCCCCACTCATAGGGGGATGGATGCCTACCACTACCACCACCCCTATGTATGGGGGGCTGGATGCCCACCACTACCACCACCCCTACTCATGGGGGGCTGGATGCCTACCACTACCACCACCCCTACTCATGGGGGCCTGGATGCCTACCACTACTACCATCCCCACCCATAGGGGCCTGGATGCCTACCACTACCACCACCCCTACTCATGGGGGCCTGGATGCCTACCACTACTACCATCCCCACCCATAGGGGCCTGGATGCCTACCACTACCACCAACCCTACTCATGGGGGGCTGGATGCCTACCACTACCACCACCCCTACTCATGGGGGCTGGATGCCTGTCACTACTACCATCCCCACTCATAGGGGGATGGATGCCTACCACTACCACCACCCCTACTCATGGGGGGCTGGATGCCCACCACTACCACCACCCCTACTCATGGGGGGCTGGATGCCTGTCACTACTACCATTCCCACTCATAGGGGGATGGATGCCTACCACTACCACCACCCCTACTCATGGGGGGCTGGATGCCCACCACTACCACCACGCCTACTGAGGGGGGGCTGGATGCCTACCACTACCACCACCCCTACTCAGGGGGGCCTGGATGCCTGTCACTACTACCATCCCCACTCATAGGGGGATGGATGCCTACCACCAACACCACCCCTACTCATAGGACGGGTAATGCATGACACAACCAGCATACTCCAACATAAGGAATGTCAGAAAACACATCCCCCAACACCATGACAAGCGTGTGTAGTCTGTGTCAAATGCCTACAACACTGAACATGACATTGAACATACAATGTGACCCCCTATCAGATGTGTCACACATAAATGTGTGTGGCCTCCACAATGCAAGCAGACCATGACCACTGTGGCAATGGGGTCTAACCCCCCATCATCACAGTGACCAAAAGGTAAGTGTGAGGTCCACAGCTGAAGCACATTTTGAACATTGTGGCAATGGGGTCCAAACCCCCATCATCACAGTGACCACAATGTAAGTGTGGGGTCCATAGCTGAAGCACATTTTGAACATTGTGGCAATGGGGTCTAAACCCCCATCATCACAGTGACCAAAAGGTAAGTGTGGGGTCCATAGCTGAAGCACATTTTGAACATTGTGGCAATGGGGTCTAAACCCCCATCATCACAGTGACCAAAAGGTAAGTGTGGGGTCCATAGCTGAAGCACATTTTGAACATTGTGGCAATGGGGTCCAAACCCCCATCATCACAGTGACCAAAATGTAAGTGTGGGGTCCATAGCTGAAGCACATTTTGAACATTGTGGCAATGGGGTCTAAACCCCCATCATCACAATGACCAAAAGGTAAGTGTGGGGTCCATAGCTGAAGCACATTTTGAACAATGTGGCAATGGGGTCTAAACCCCCATCATCACAGTGACCAAAATGTAAGTGTTGTCATGGAAAAAGCTGCAAATGCCAAACAGCATGGATGATTCCTGGTCACAGAACAACAAACACATCAGTGGCAAAGTAGTGCTTGTGTCCCATAGCAACATAGATTGGGTGAGGCAAACAGTGCTGTGCAAATAAGACATACCTTTGGCCATGTGCAGACAAACATCACCCATGGGGGCTGACATTGTCAACATTCATCAATTACACAATGACAGAAGTGACCATCATAATGCAGACCCACATATCTGCACCAATGGACACACAAATGTAGATATCCTGTGGAGACTGTAGATGTGAGGTGAACAAATACCATACCATGGCAGCAATGGGACATACAAACCATGATCATTGTGCTGACTGATGACCTAGGAGTCCC
>CAWUFW010025694.1:0-41653 GCA_963921515.1 Calotriton arnoldi
TTGTCGAACCCCATTGGCTAGGAAACTATATATGCAACTGAGACTGAGGACCCTCCCATTTTGCAGCATATACCAGCAAATGGGTGAGAGACCAAACGGAGTGAATGCCCTGCGTGTAAATACAAGGCGGAGTCTGAAATACATGTTTTGCTCCTCTGCCCTGCCTATCGGCTGCCGCGCAAGCGTTGGTTAATCCAACTATGTAAGAACCTAGGGTTTGTGCGCGCCATAGAGGCTTACAGAGTTCTAAAGTACGACACTCACCCACTAATTGTCTTCGACTCTGTACTGCGCTTCCTAAATTGTATGTGGCATATTCGTCGGGCTTACCTAAAGTGATTTCTGGAGGTTGAAGAGAACTGGTGAAGGGCGAGCATGTCCATATCTAGGCCTTATGCCTTGCATTGCTGTCCCACAGTTCTATTTTAGCATAAGATTTTATTATTTGCATATTTTTATACATTGGATGGTTGTTTTTAACAGTTTTTTATCTGGCCGGTTGTATTTTAATTGTCTATGTCATAGCATATATATTTCACATCCCTGCTGCACCTATGTAGTGTGCGTTCTGTGCCTTTTCTTTTGTGGGTTGTCTATTGTACATGAAGATCTCTGTCAGTATCTAGTGTTTTTAATTTAGATGTATATACTGTTTGTTTTATTGATGCACTTTAATGGCCCAAGAGGCCGAAATAAAGTATCAATGATGATGATGATGATGATATATATATATTCACTGAAAAAACCTTAGGTTTCAGGCACGTTATAGTTAGAAATTAGCATTTAAAAACCTTAGAAATTCACTGAAAAAACCATAGGTTTTAGGGACAGTTATAGTTAGTTGGACATTTCACTCGTACAAAACCAGTGAAATTCCCCCGTTATAGTTAGTTCAGCTAACTATAACTCGCGCCCGCAATGCACTGCTGATGACGTCACATATTACATCACTCATGACATGGTCAGTGACATCACTGATGACATCACTGATGACATCTCAAATGACATCACTGATGACATCACTGATGACATCATCCATGTGATAATTTGATGCATCTTCTCACACCCTAATATAACCTTTGATACACCCACTCTAAATTACAGACTGCCATTCTCAAAACCATAGACACTCCAACACCAATAACTACATACCCAGGGTTCCTGCTCTCTCTTCCAAAATCCAAAGCAAGTTTGCTATGGCAGGATGGGATCCGCGAGGCTCCCGTCCTGCCATAGCAAACAGCAGTGTCCCGGGGGTGGGCACCCCGGGACACTGCAGGAGCCGGCCCTGGGGGGTGGCGGTCCCCAGGGCCATCATAAGGCTCCAGGAGGGGGCTGCGCAGCCCCCTCCCTTCACTTGCACAGCCCCGGGGAGGTGGTGGTCCCGGGGCTTGGGGTCCGTAACGGACCCCCAAATTTACATATTAGTGCCCCGGGGAGGTGGCGGTCCCCAGGGCATGTGGGGGGGCTCGAGCCCCCCCACACAGGTATATTTTATTTTAAAAAAAGAAGCCCGGGGATGGAGGTCCCGGGGGCTGCGGGGGGGGCAGTGTGCCCCCGCGATTATACTTGATCACAGCCCTGGGGGTGGCGGTCCCCGGGGCTTGGGGGCTGCGAGGCCCCCAAGCTCTAAAAAGACAAGCCCCAGGGGGTGGCAGTCCCCGGGGCTGCAGGGGGCCGATGAGCCCCTATGCAAATTTGTTGCAAAGCCCAGGGGGTGGCGGTCCTCGGGGCAGTGTGGGGCGGATTGGGGCCCCCACACATTATTGGCTGCCCCGGGACCTGGCCCACCCGGGGGCTTCAACTAAACAAAGAACGGGAGCCCGCGCTTCGTTTTTTTTTTTGTTTCGCGGCCGGATCCACGGATCCGCGCACATTTTCCGTTTTTTTTTTTTTAAAAATGGTTTTTGGGCCCTGGGGGTCCTTGTGGGACCCCTGAGCAGGCCTAGGGGGTCAGGGTGTTTCTACCCTGCCCCCTTTCTTGTTTTGCGCCTTAGTTTTTCTGTTTTCTTGTGACTTGGTTCTACCGAGTCACAAGATGGCTGCCAACACTTCCTGGTTTGGAGTGTTGACAGCCAATTAGAATGAAGCTTCGTGATCGGGAGGGTCCGCGGATCCACCGCGGCCATAGATATCGAAACTTTTATTTTTTAATTTTCTCAGCAACTACTGAACGGATTTACACCATTTTAAAAAAGGTCGCTTTCTGAACCAAGGGCTACCTTTTTGCCAAGTTTGGTGTAATTCCGTTCAGCAGTTCGGGCTGTAGCTTTGTCTAAAGTTTCCTATGGAAATTAACATGGAGAAAACACGTTTTGGGACCCCCCTTTTTCTTGGCCCCGCTTGCCGAATCACCCCGAAACTTTCAAGACAGGAGCTGACCGGAGCGGGCTACGAGTTTTGAAAATTTCGCCAAGATTCGTGAACCGGCGCCAAAGATATTGAGAAAACAAAAACGAGTTTCCTATGAAAACTAGGTCCTAACTATAACTATCTACTGGCGACCGCCAGTAGATATATATATATATATATATATTTTCACTGAAAAAACCATAGGTTTCAGGGACATTATAGTTAGAACTTAGCATTTAAAAAACCATAGAAATTCACTGAAAAAACCACAGGTTTCAGGGACGTTATAGTTAGTTAGACATTTCACTCGTACAAAACCAGAGAAATTCGGCCGTTATAGTTAGTTGAGCTAACTATACCTCACGCCCTGCAATACACTGCTGATGACATCACATATTACATCACTCATGACATGGTCAGTGACATCACTGATGACATTTCAAATGACATCACTGATGACATCATCCAGTGAGTGTGTGTTTCTGTAAAGTTTAAATATGTTTTTTATATATATATATATATATATATATATATATATATATATATATATATATGCCAAGGTGTATTGAAGAATGAGTGGGTGTATGAGTGTCTGAATGGATGATTTAGTAGGTGCGTGACTGACTGTATAAGTGAGTGATTAAACATGTCTTACTGAATGCATGGGCTTTCTAAACTGTGTGAATGTCTGTATCAGTCTCTCAGTTGGTGTGTAAGCAGCTGCATAGGTTGGTGAGTAGCTACATGAGTATCTATATGGGTTATTGATTGGTTGTCTGAGTATCTGTATGGGTGCCTGAGTGTCTGTGTGGGTGAGTGGGGGGGTGTGACTCTGTGCATAGAAGTGTGAGTGGGTGATTTACTGGGTGTATGGGTTCAAAAGTGCATCTGTGAAGGGCTGTATGGGTGGGTGAGTGTGTGTATGGGTGTGTTGGTGAGTGAATGGATGTCTCAGTGGTACATGTGTGAGTAACTACATATGTGAAAGGCAGTATATGTGAGTGTTGGAGTATATAAATGACTATATGTGAGAGTGAGTGATTGTGAGAGTGGCTGTATGGATGAGTGTGTGCTTGTATCAGTGATTGTATAAGAGAGTAAGTATGTGTTAGTAACTGTATGAATAAGTGAGGTGGTGTGTGTATAACTGTATAGGTGAGTAAATGGGAGTGTGATTGATTCTTTGCATGACTGACTAGGTGTGTGAGTAACTCTATGGATGAGTGGTGGTGTGTGAGTGTCTGTATAGGTGTATGAGTGCATATGATAGTGCTGTATTGATGAGTGACTGCATGTATGAGTGACTGTATGGGTGAATGAGTGGATGTGTGTATAGACCTAGGAATCAGTGAGTGGGTATGTAGTAACTTGTATTGGTGTGTCTATGGTTTTGAAAATGGTAGTCTGTATTTTAGAGTGGGTGTATCAAAGGTTATATTAGGGTGTGAGGAGGTGCATCAGATTATCACGTGGATGATGTCATCAGTGATTTCATCAGTGATGTCATTTGAGATGTCATCAGTGATGTCATCAGTGATGTCACTGACCATGTCATGAGTGATGTAATATGTGACATCATCAGCAGTGCATTGCGGGGGTGCGAGTTATAGTTAGCTCAACTAACTATAACGGCCGATTTTCTCTGGTTTTGTACGAGTAAAATGTCCAACTAATTATAACGTCCCTGAAACCTGTGGTTTTTTCAATGAATTTCTAAGGTTTTTTAAATGAAAATTTCTAACTATAACGTCCCTGAAACCTGTGGTTTTTTCAGTGAATTTCTAAGGTTTTTTAAATGTCAATTTCTAACTATAATGTCCCAGAAACCTATGGTTTTTTCAGTGAATTTCTAAGGTTTTGTAAATGAAAATTTCTAACTATAACGTCCCTGAAACCTGTGGTTTTTTCAGTGAATTTCTAAGGTTTTTTAAATGCTAATTTCTAACTATGCCTACAGAGGTAGGACATGTGCAGAAAGAGGAAGAAAGGTGCAGAAAGAAGCAAGAGATATGCCGAAAGAACCAACAGAGGTGCAGAAAGAGGCCTTGTTGCAAAGTCATCCTGTGCCCTGAGCACCCCCCAACTTTTTGCTGACTGGTACTGGTGGTAACCGACTCTGACTGACCCTGGGCTCTGCCTAACCAGGCCCGGAGACAGTTTTTTTTCTGAAAGACACTTAGAATACAGTGAAAACACCTACATACACTAGGGTACACTATGGGTTGGGGTACCCCTGTGATTGGCATGACCTCCCCTGTAAGGCCCTAGTACATAATAGGACAGGGGGGTTAAAACTACCTCTCCGTCCCTAGCATATAGTAGGGCATGGCAGTTTAGAGGCCAGCAGCCCTTTTCTGCACTTGCATGTGTGCACTGCTGAGTCCGAGTAGCCCTGTGTGTGCAGAAAGAGGCAAGAGAGGTGCAGAAAGAGGCAAGAGAAGTGCAGAAGAAAGAAGCAAGAGGTGCAGAAAGACGCAAGAGGGGTACAGACAGAGACAAGAGAGGTGCAGGAAGAGGGGTGCAGAAAGAGGCAAGAGGGGTGCAGAAATTTGCAAGACAGGTGCAGAAAGAAACAAGAGCAGTACAGAAACAACCAAGAGAGGTGCAGAGAGAGGCAAGAGGGGTAAAGAAAGAGGCAAGAGAAGTGCAGAAAGAAGCAACAGATGTGTCGAAAGACACAAGAGAACTGTAGAAAGAGGCAAGAGAGTTGCAGAAACAGGCAAGAGAGGTACAGAAAGAGGGAAGAGATGTGTAGAATGAGGGAAGAAGGGTACAGAAAGAGGCAAGAGGGGTGCAGAAAGAAGCAACAGGATTGCAGAAAGAAGCAAGAGAAGTGCAGAAAGAAGCAAAAGAAGCAACAGAGGTGCAGAAAGAGGCAAGAGGGGTGCAGAAAGAGGAAGAGAAGTGCAAAAAAGAAGCAACAGAGGTGCAGGAGGCAAGAGAAGTGCAGAAAGAGGCAAGTGAGATACAGAAAGAGGCAAGAGAGGTGCAGAAAGAGAGAAGACGAGTGCAGAAAGAGACAACAGGGATGCAGAAAGAAGCAAGACAGGTGCAGAAAGAAGCATGGGAAGTGCAGAATGAAGCAACAGGGGTGCAGAAAGAGGCAAGAGAAGTGCAGAAAGAAGCAACAGAGGTGCAGAAGGAGGCAATAGAACGGCAGAAAGAAGCAAGAGAATTGCAGAAACAGGCAAAAGAGGTCCAGAAAGAGGAAACAGGGGTGCAGACATAGGCAAGAGAGGTGCAGAAACAGGTAAGAGGGGTGTAGAAAAAGGCAAGAGGGGTGCAGAAATTTGCAAGAGAGCTGCAGAAAGAAGCAAGAGCAATGCAAAAGAACCAACAGAGGTGCAAAAAGAGGCAAGTGAGGTGCAGAAGGAGGCAAGAGAACTGCAGAAAGAGGCAAAAGAGTTGCAGAAACATGCAAAAGTGGTGCAGAGGGAGGGAAAAGGGTTGCAGAAAAAGGGAAGAGGGGTGCAGAAAAAGGCAAGAGGGATGCAGAAATTTGGAACAGAGGTGCAGAAAGAAGCAAGACCAGTGCAGAAAGAACCAACAGAGGTGCAGTAAGAGGCAAGAGGGGTACAGAAAGAGGCAAGTGAAGTGCAGAACGAAGCAAAAGAGGTACAGAAAGAACCAATAGAGGTGCTAAAAGAGGCAAGAGGGGTTCAGAAAGAGGCAAGAGCAGTGCAGAAAGAACCAAAACATGTGCAGAAAGAGGCAAGAGAGGTGCAGAAAGAGGCAAGAGATGTGCAGAAAAAGAAAGAAAGTTGCAGAAAGAAGCAACTGAAATGCAGAAAGTGGGCCCTTATGTCTCCGAGGCTGTCCCGGTGCGAAGGGGAACAAGACAGGGGTGCCCAATGTCCCCCCTCCTCTTCATGCTCGCAATAGAGCCACTGGCCGAGGCGATACGTACCCAAGTGGGAGACGGAATACCGCTGGGGGATGCCACCCACCAGGTATCGCTATATGCGGACGACCTGCTCATATACATTAGGGATATAGAGAGGGTTCCAAGCCAATTGGCGCAATTATTGCAAGAATTTGCCACACTCTCGGGGCTAAAAGTAAACGCCGATAAGTCCTGCATATATTCGTTCTACGCAGGGAATCGTGACCCAGACTACAGCATTAATGGCATTAAGGTGCAGTGGAGGGAGGACACGTTCCGTTATCTAGGCATTCAGAATTATCGCCAACCAAAGGATCTCTTTGATGGGAACCTAGGGAGGGCACTGATGGCAGTTAGGTCAAGATGCAGTTCTGGGGCACACTCCCACTTGCCGTAACAGGTAGAGTAGCGCTAGCTAAAATGGTAATACTCCCAAGACTCCTGTACTATTTCATGAACCTGCCAATATATATCCCAGCCTCCTTCTTTATTGCATTGGAGAAGCAGGTAAGGGACTTCATCTGGGGCAGCGCTTGGCACAGAATGTCGATTAAAAATCTGTACCTACCAACGGATCAGGGGGGTCTGGCAGCTCCCTGCTTCGAGCATTACTATCTACCAGCTCAGCTGCAGTGGGTGGCACCGTGGTTGTCTGATCGACATCGTGCGGACACAGCAACCTCTCAACCCCCCTAATCGCTGGAACAAATTATCAAACTCTTCCACCCAGGTGCGAGGACGAGGCCCCCGGAGCCCCTGTGGCTGACCGTAGCATATAAATGCTTCCACAGGAGCCTTTATATAACCCGGGGCACTATCCCTTATGCGCCAGTGATACCCTTAGAGGGGTCTCCCAGTGGTCAGGCAGTACTCACACCGCAGGCAATCAGTGGATGGCAAGAGAGGGGCATCCAAATGCTTGGAGACTTATACCGAGAAGGGGCGCTCATCCCATATGCATCTCTGGTAATGGAAGAAGGGCTCTCGCCGTGGCAGTTTTTAACGCACCGGTCACTGACAGCCACACTCGCGGCCAGATGGAGTGACATTGCTACAGAACCACGCATACACCTCACCATGCAATATCTACATGTCATGGGTCAGGGCAGGCACCTCACACGCTGGTTTGCCGCCTCGCTTAGACCACATGCAGCGGTAAGCCTGGATTTGCGCCGTCACAAATGGGAGCAAGACCTAGGTCGCCAGTTTGCAGATAAAGAGTGGGCCAGGGTACTAGAGAGTCCAAAGCGCATCCCCAGGAACATGCGGTTCCGTCAGATTCAGCTATACATAATTCATAGGGCATACCTCACACCTGCCAAAATCAACAGTTATTTCAGCTATGCGGATCTGGCGTGCCCGAGATGCGCTGAACCGGGGGCTGATCTGATCCACATGCTCTGTAGCTGCACTCAAATTGGTACATATTGGAGAGAGGTGGCCGCCGCGTTGAACACCTGCACCGGGCGTGAGGTACCCTTTGAATGGCCACCATATCTACTACATAACTTTCATAGAACGCCCAACACCAAAGTAACATCCAGGTTCCTAGACTTAGGGATGGTAGTCGCCAAGAGGATGATAACTAAAAGGTGGAAAGCACCAGACCCCCCACATGAGCGGGCATAGCGAAACTCAATGCTGGCATGGGCCAAAGCAGAAAGCCTCACCATCAGGCGTGAGGAAACCTTGGGGCTATGCCAGGTTCCCATCGCAACACATTGGGATGCACTTTTAACTGAATTGCAGCAGAGCGCGAACGCAGATGCAGGGGATCCTAATGCTGATTGACCTGTGGGTGGGTGCCATAAACTGGTGCTATGGCCGCGTAGAAGCCACGACACTTAGTCGGTAGTTGTACACTGGCAGAGACAATGCGGGAGTACGCACGCCAAGACGGGAAGGGAGCGAGCAGTGATTTGGCGAGAGACACTATGTAGTTCTAGGTAGGGAAATGGGGGGGTAACACTGGCTGAGCTAATGTTTTAACTGTTCTAAATGTTTTTACTTGTTCTCTGCCTTTTTGTCGATACATTTGCAAAGACTGATCAGATACTCGCACTGACCTGTGCCTACCCTGTCGTATATGTAAGCATAAACCAACAGCCTACAGTGCATAGTATGTAATGACAAATGTTAACTTAATAACGTTGTCGCCCTAGGGCTCGAAACCAAAGTCAAGATATACCAGATGTATGCAATATAGTTTTAAACTGCAACATTAACTGAGCTGTAACATATACACTATTGACGTTCTGCCAATGCTATATGTACCATATCTCGCATGAATATACAGTGAAGTGTAACATGTGTATGTGCAAATCCAACAAAATCATAAAAAATCAATAAAAGAGATTTAAAAAATATATATATATAAAGTGCAATTTGTTATTACTAATCCTTTATACCATAGGGTATATTAGGTCAACACATAATGGGGTCAATAGACATAGGAATTGGGTGAATACCCATAGCTTATCTCCCACTTGTTTTACTCATTTAAACATCTTTGACCCTATATGAATAATTGGTCTCTCAAATGACGCACTTTTCTATCATACAAGGGATATATATTACTGAATGTAAACATTTGTTTTTCAATTCTGTGCAAATCTATATGCGCTTAATATTATAATGCTTGCATAAAATCAGTGAAAGTGACATGCGCAATAGTGAGTTTTTAGATACAGCTTATTCAAATTCTTTTTGTGAAATTCTCAGAAGAATAGTTTTTTTCTTTTTCTCTCTTGTTCTTTTTCCAAGAGGGGAAGGGGATGACGCTGGAGACCAGTCTTTTAGACATATTACAATTTACAAATGTATGTACAGTTCTTCATTCTGGTTCAAGCCATGCGGAGAACATGAACGTAGGTTTAAAATGTGTCTCGATTTGCATTGTCTTAATTTGCATTCTCGATCACCCCCTTTCATGACTCTCTATTTGTTCAATTGCATAGAATTTCAGTGTCTTCCAATTGCTCTCATGATGGGACTCCATATGTGCATTCGAGGACATATACCACATATTGACTCTTGCATGTAGTATGTTGATTTATAGTCCATACTTGTTTATTCACAAATGCGATCTTTTTTTGCTGTTTTACGATTTGGCACACTTTGCAATTGTAACATTTGAAAAAAAAACTGTTTGTTTCAACCAATTTGAGGCAAAAAAAGATCAAATTTGTGAATAAACAAGTATGGACTATAAATCAACATATTACATGCAAAAGTCAATATGTGGTATATGTCATTGAATGCCCATGTGGCTACGGTACGTAGGAAGCACCATATGTGAACTTAAAAAGCGAATTTTAGAGCACGTACGGGCAACAACTAATAGAGACGGAAGCAACACAGTGGCTAAACATATGGAGTCCCATCATGACAGCAATTGGAAGACACTGAAATTCTATGCAATCGAACAAATAGAGAGTCATGAAAGTGGGGGCGATCAAGAACACAAATTAAGACAACGCGAATCGAGACACATTTTAAACCTACGTTCATGTACTCCGCATGGCTTGAACGTCCCACCCCTATATTATTACATATACATTACTTATAGCCCTTAATCAAATTTATAATAAATCCTCTCACCAGACTGAACCTGCATTCCGCATGGACAGGCACATCCTGGGAGAGGGAGGGGTCATGAGGGCACTCTACAACAAGACCCGCAGGGCAGACGTCCTGGGACCCACTGCACACACAGTCCAAATATGGTACACAGTCCTTAGAAAACTGGGCTAGTATAACACGATGACACAATTTACCCCACTCTGGGAGACCGGGTAATTAGGTAGATTGAGTAGTTGTAAAGGGTTCAAGCAATGGGATTTAATAGGAATCTCAAGGGTGGATGACCTCTGGATCAAGGGGAAAGTTATCACATTTGCGCAACTTCAAGACAAGTATGACATGGCACCCACGGAATTGTTCCGTTACCTTCAAATTAGGCATGCACTCATGGCCAACAATCCACCAGCCACTACCCTCCCAGAGGCCTCTCCACTGGAAGACAAGTTACTTATGGAACGTATCGATAAAAGGGCCATATCTCTAACCTACCGGAAAATAATTAACAACCAAACAGACCCTACACAGAGTCTCCGTGAAAAATGGCAGGCCAACATTGGAGAACTAGTCGACACTGACTGGCAGGAAGCGCTAGAGTTCCCGCGAGAGGTGGCAATACCCTCTAGACTGCGACTGGTGCAACTCAAAGTGCTCCAGAGGACATATTTATCTAGGGTAATATTAGCCAAAATGGGGAGGGCTGACACACAGCTCTGTTTGCGACAATGTGGGGCCATAGGTACATTATTTCATACGATATGGGAGTGCCCGGACATCAAAACATACTGGGAAGCAATCATGAACACAATAACACGGGTCAGCGGGGCTCCGGTGCCACCAGAACCAAAACGATGCCTCCTAAACATATGGGAAGCCACAGACCTCAATCGCAAGGCCCAAGATTGGGCGACACTGGGCATAACGATAGCAAAACGCAACATTGCCAAACACTGGGGAGTGCAGAATGCGCCAGCATATGTAGAGTGGTGCAATGACATGGATTGGGTCATGGTGGCCGAAAAGGCAGTATATGTAAATAGAGGGTGCCCCAAGAAGTGGGAGCGGGTGTGGGGAGGCTGGAACAAATTTAGAGGGAATATGTGTACACTGCCACCAGGGGGACTTTCGCCGGATGACAGCTAAAGATACACTGTACTAGATATTGAAGGACTTAACAATGGCAGTCTCTTTTGAGGATGTACACAGGTGCCAGAGAAATGAGTTGTGGCGCAAAAGGCCAAATTTTTGTACACATGTATCTAATTGTATGTGGGATGATGTATTTTCAATAAAAAGAGTTTAATTTTTTTTTATAATAAATCAATTCTGTAAATGTTTAACAATAACTCAAAAATGTACAAAACTTACAAACACAACAATTAACATACAATTAAAACATACAACTCAAAAACATACAACTCAAAAAACACATTACAAAAAGCTTATAAATTAACCCAAAAAAAGATATAATATACAACAATATTTCCACAAACTATATAGGTCATCAGTGGACCTACCCGAACGCTCCCGGTGCCAGCAGCGTTCGGGTAGGTCCACTGACGACCTTGCGGTTGGCGACACGTCACTGGAATTACCAAGTGTCTCTACCTGCCGGGAGTCGATGGTGTGAGTCACCAATCTAACTTGGGTTGGCCATCATACTCACAGGTACCACATTTAGGGTGCTGCTTCTGGTCTATCACGGTTATTTAACTAGAAAACCACAACTAGTGTAGATAGACTGTTTTTAGGTCCTGATGAATTGCCGTCAGATCTTATGACACTAAGGCAAGAAACATGTTGACCACAATGTAGAGCGCAGTATCCTAACGCATCATATCAGGAGTGCGCCACATCTATATTTTTTAACCAGGTTGGCAGCCATATGTATTAAAATTGTTCTGGTTGGACTTTCATTTCCTGTTTTAACCCTTGCATGGTCTATTGACCCACACTTCACACATCTACACCTTTAGGTCCCTCACACCCACGGCACCAGACGGCATGGAATAAAAGATTTCCGCCAAAGAGCCCCTCGTAGGGTGCCCGTCAGGTATTGCAGCGCCGACCTGACGAGGAGCAAGCCCTATGATGAAGCATGACACCCAGCTGGCTGGGTGTGTGAGGGCCCTAATTCCGAAAGGAGGAATCCCCCTATCCTCCTGCTATTACGTGAGGACATTTCCACACTTAGCTAACCTCATTTCCCTTGCCTTTCAGGAACTGCATACCTATTTTGTTTGTCTTCATTTAGGCATGTATGCTGGACCTCAAAAAAGTCCTTAGTCCCCCCTTCTTCTTGTTGTACTGGGGAAATATGATCACAGCACCCCCATCCTGATGGAACTCTATTGGCTACCAATGCAGGCCTGCACCAGCCTCAAAATCAGCTGCACCATTTATAAAGTCAACACTTATCTTCTAGACAAGCTCACCATCTCTGGTGGTTCTCGGCACACCCTCAGCCAGAACACCATCAAATTTCTGACTAAGAAGACTAAAAAATAAAAACAAGGAAGCAGGCTTGGTCAAGCTATGCACCCAGAATCTGGAACAACATTCCCATACACATTACGTTGAACCAAACCTCTTTCAATTTATGAAAGGGTTGGAAATCAAGTCAAAGAACACTACATCACAATTTGGGCTCCCGGTTTTAGGGTATTTATTTTTTAACATTTCCTTCTGTATTTATCCATATTTATTTTTTGACTATCTTATTGGTGTTTATCCATATTTATTTCGTGTTTTGAGAATAAATGGAGTCGTAAAATGGTGCATTTCCACATTTATTTAACTCTTAGACATGCACTCATAAGTGAATGCCTGTCACTTTTTAGCAAATTAAGCAGCCACCTATAACAAAACGCTACACCCACAGGTGCATATTAGTGTTATTCTACAAATATATGTTAACATATGTCTTTTTTTAAGGAATTCTGATCCTGTTTTGTAACTTCCATTCTGTCTATATACTCAGCTGTTGCCTGGAATTAATGAAAGACAGCCTGGAGAGTCTTTCACAAAAGCACAATTTTCAGTATTTTTTCGCTTTTAAAAATAAACACAGCCAGGAAAGACATTGTTTTCTGTAAGTATTTATCTGTAAAAATCAGCAAAAACGAAAAACTGAGAGCCTTAAGCACAATGCATTAACAGTTCATAAACCAGCTACCTCTATGTTCACTCATTGACTTTATGCTGGTCTCTGACTCTGTACAGTGGGTTGCCTGTTCAAATAGAAATACCACATACTTCCAGCTATGGGAGTTTTAGAAGGTGGGGCTAGCTTGAGGAGGTGTGGAGTCCTTATACAATAAGCATTGGGACAATCATAAGAAATTAGAGCAAACAGCTTTTGTTTATTGGTGGAGCGTGCTCATCTTTTCCAATCTTTGTGAGTGAATTAAAGAGAATGTTTGTTCTTAGGCTGACAACCCAGAGCAGGTGTCCTTTACTGCTGTCAACCAATGGGAAGTAATCAGCCTGTGGTTAAGATGGACTGGCAAGTTTGTCATCCATTAAAAGTTTAATAGCTTTTGCTAAAATACACCAAAAATATTTTTTTTCTGTGCAGAGGTAAGTTCCTCATTGACTTGCTCGATTTAATGGCGAACATAAAAACTTCATATCATGTATGGAGGTTAACAACCTGTTACAAGGTAACACTTCTCAAATTGCAAAGGTGTTATGGGAGCAAAGTGTACGATGAGAGGCACTAGCCGCAATCCACAGCCGGATCTAAAAGGACGTTATCACAAGTATAGCTCATTGTGGGCTAAGATGCTGGTGTTCCTGAATGCTAAATCGGCTTCTTTTGGGGCATTCATGTATCATAACATCATAGGTGCACCTTGGTGTCTGCTATTCTCATTCAGTAGGTGGGGTTAGACATGTTCCGGAATGTGGAGTTACATGGCACAAATTAATGCTTTATAAGTGTTTGCTGCTGCTAAAACTAGTGGATAATTGTGCGGCAAACTGCCATTTGCAAGCCAACTAGAGACCAGAAAGAGCATAGGGCTCTGAGAACAGTTTTAACTCTGCGCCCCTCACACGTCTGCTAATAAAATACGATTGAGAGGATAATAGCAGGGCAAAGGAGTTATGCAATTTTGCGACTGTGGGTACTTGCTGCATTTGTCACATAATCCATCTTCAACTGCAAACTCTGCCGATTTAACAAAAAAATATGTCTAGCTCAAATGGCTCAAACGATACTAGAAACGTGGCGGCATGTGTTGCCAAGGGGTGGAAGACGCATTACAGAGGTTGACTGCCCCCTTTATATCACTTATTGCTGTATTTGGGTGTTAAACTTGTACTGATAGGATGAAGGGTGAAAGATTCGCCTAGAGAGGCTCAGCGTGTGTATAAATGACAAAATACGGAAGCAGTACTTTCAGAACATTTACCGCATTATATGCGGCATAATTTGCCCTTTTGACGCATAATTTAGTCAATCCTGCAGCATAATTTCGTCCTCCTCTGCCACATAATTTCAGTGGCATTGGGTAAGAGTGAGCAAGATATGTTACTTGGGGAGCTAACTTGTGATATAGCAAGCATGTCATTTTAGTGAATGGACACCTATGAATGCAGGAGGAGCAATTTAACTCATTAAAGTGTATTCTGCGAGTGCAAACTCTAGGCTGCACAAAATCCACAACCTATATTCTCCCAGGCACGTTCCTGGAAGCATTTTAGTTTGCTGCGAGAGCTGTGAAGAAAATGTACTTTTTATTTTGTATTTATTTTGCACTTTATTACAGTAAATAGAACTACTGTGCGACCACCAATAGGATGTGTTCTGCTTTAAAATATGCAGTGTTGAAAGCAAGGCGGGGGGTGGGGGGTTCAGAGGCACGCCCATCTGCAAAGAGATCGCCGCCAGTTGTCTCGGCTTCTGTAACGCTCGCAATGGAGGGGTCCCTCAACTACAGAGAAACTGCAGCTTTCCCCTTCTTACTCACGACGCTACTGTTTTCAGGTAATGTCGCATAGTTTCAAGGACGAATGTTCGTTAGAAGTGCCTCTTTTTAGCGCGTCGAATATCCAGAGCTAGCGATTCTATGGGGCTGCTTGGCTGAAGTTAGCGATGGTGTTGCGAGTTTCCAGGGGACGACAAAGTGCATTGCCCCCGAAAGGAGGCGCGTGCTCATCTGTCGTAACAGGCTGTCTCATTCTCTGTATTCCGGGGGAGCACTGCCGAACCCGCGGACTGCCTTGAGCCGCCACACCCTGCTGGCCCTCTGAGCTCTCCACTGAGTCCACTGAAGTGGTCTTGGACCCTTGATGGCTTGTCTTGGTGGGGGAGGGAGGGATGGGTACAGGTGGGCGAGCCAATAAATAAGCTCGAGCCTGAAGCTTGGCTCCTGTTTGAACTTCGAGCCCATAACGAGCCGAGCTTTTATGTGGCTTCTGCCTGCCTCCCTCCTTCTACCGAGGATGTGGGTCCGCAGTCAGAGCTGCCAACTGGGGAAACCGGTTCCAGTCTCCGCGTCAGCTCATCATCTTGTGAAACACTTTTTTTTCTCCCTTATAACCAGTGCTTAATTTGTGCCGGTGTTTGCCGGTGTTCAGCACCGGCACTTAATTCTTAACACCGGCACTTATTTATGGCAGTCCACCAGATGGTGGCAAATTCTGTGTGTAGGTGACCTAAAATTGTGCAAACTGTCACATTTGTAGGAGTGTGTTGCTTAGTAGGTAGCGTTTATGCTGACATTCGGCAGAAATGGCAAGAGCAGTAGGTAGTGCAAGCTGCAGTGGCCTTCTGGGCTATTCCTTGGGCCCTGGCACTTATTTTATTACAAATTAAGCACTGCTTATAACGCATGACAGCTCTTTCAAATATGTGAGTGCAGAATACCATTTGTATAAAGCCATCACATTTAGTAAGTACTTCTCAGTACAGTGCTATAACGTGACATGCAAATGTCAACGTTTCCACATGTTGAAGAAATATACCTTTTTTGGTATTTTGAAGATACGTTGTTATATTTTACGTGACGCTTGTTGTACGATTTGCATTGCAAATATGTTCATGGCTCGGCTCAAAAACCGGTTCTAGAATCCAAGCCTGACGCTTGGCGCCGCTCTACATCGTCTCTCCCTATTAATGTATTTGCTCGCACACCTCTAGGGACGTGGCCGGTCAGGGGGCACGAGCGCTCAAAGGCACCCGCACCTGTGCGGTCTTTCCCAGCTCCGGGTCCCGCTAGCCCTCAGCAGACCCGGAGCAGCCCCTGGGATCAGGGCCGGCGCTAGGCATGGGCAGTGTGGGCAGCTGCCCAGGGCCTCGCGCTCAGCTTAAAGACAGGGGGCCCCGCTTCCGTGTGAAAGGCCACACTTTCACAGTTAGCCCACCTGCTCCTAGGAGGCCCCCTGCCCCACACTATCACAATACACATCTTGAATCGACCTTGCTGGTCAGGGCGTCGTGGTGGCATTCCTGGGGGTGCAGGGGTGGGGGGAGGTACAAACAGAGTGGGGAAGGCACAGACAGCAGCCAGGCCAGCAATTATGGCTCACAGTGTCAGGGGAGGGGCAGCACCTCTGTTAAGTACCGGCCATTCCCTTTCTGCATTTTGTTGCTAGGTGACAGAAGGCCCCTTTGTTTCCAGGACCAGCCAGACACAGGTAAGGAGAGGTGGGTGAGGGGAGGGAGGGAGTAGCCAGATCAACTGGCTTTTTTAACTTTTACATCACCCATTTTTTTTTATGGGAATGTGTATTTAAAATGTATGTAGTACTGCCGGTGCTAGGGCAGTGTTTTACAAAATGCCTCGTTACTGCTTCGAAGGCCCAGGGGAGGGGGCCCCTTTCCCTGGGCCTCTAAGCACTAGAGCAAGCTGCGAGGTCCAGGTATGGCGGGGGGCCCCCTTCCCTGGGCCTTGTAGCCAGTACTCCCTCTTTTCTTTCCTTTATTTGTTCCCCTGTGAAATTAATCCAAAATATAAAAACGCTTTTGCTGGAAAGGTCGTCTTTTTTCTGACATTTTTCACTTCCAAAGTGCAGCCTTGGGATGGAGAGAAATAAAAGGTTCAAAATGTAAAAAATAACTAAAGCAAGACAGAGTGGGTCGAAAAGTGGCCAGACTGATTTTATTCACACCCAAAACACATTAGCGCCACTTTACAGAGTTTGCCAGTAAAGCGCTACTTTTTTGTTTTCCCCGGGTGGGGAAGTGCACCATTCCTGGATGTACTGCAATACCTGTTTGATGGGCGGATTCGAAAACAAAATGCATACCGTGGCTCTGTATTCACAAATGTGGTCTTTTTAAACCATACTGCTTACGTTTTGTAAGGAGATAAGCAATGGACATTGAAACTGGTCCCTTCCGGCCCTGTAGTCATGGCCTTAACTTTTCATGCAAAAGCACTCATTGATTTCTGAATAATAAGTGCAAAAGCGTTAAGGTAACCATGTTGTTCCTGCTTACATTTCACATGCTTTTACTTAATCTTGCATTCCTTATGAGTGTTTGCTTTTTCCAGGATGTTGTCACTTTTTTTTTAGGCAGCATATTGCTCTTGTCTAGTGCATAATTTGAATTGAGTCGCCTCCAGGTGTTTATAGCAGGGTGCAATTGGGTTGTAGTTGAAGGCAGTGCGAGTTTCTCTCAGTGGGGCAGTATGGTGTTCAGTGGGGGAGAGGATGTGGCACTATGGTCAGAGCTGCCGAATTTGGAACTGGGGAACCAGGTTCAGCCTTCATGACCAGTCCACCAGGCCACTCTCCTGAGAGAGCACATTTCCATGCTAGACCTTAGAAGGCCCCGAAAGACCTTAGAAGAGTGGTGTCTGAGCACCAGCAGGTGGACCATAGCGGTGGCAAGTGTGGGTTAACCTTGAAGGCCTGTCCACTACAACCCCTATTGAAGCTCACCTCGAGTCTTTTGGGCAGGCCTACGAAGCAGCACACCCTAGAGCAACAGTGACTCTGTCATTGAGGTCACAGGACCCTTGAGGAGGAAGGCTCTAGGGCGGTGCGACCGATGAGATCGCACTGAGGCGCTGACTTCGGGTGGGGGCGTCATGTTTGCAAGTATATTATGTTTCTAAAAGCCCTTGCTGCCTCCTTCCTGGCCTCCAGCAATTATCGGCAACAATAAAAATGTCATGATAACTCCGGTGATTAATGTTCTTCCTAGAGAGAGATGGAGTTTTGTCAAGTGGAAGTGTTGACTTGTGGAAAGGTAGCACAGAGGGTTAATGTGCCTGCTGCAAAGAACATGTACTATGCAGATCACTAAGTCCACATAATGTAAAAAGGCCAGTGGGTTACTGCTTTTGTCAGAGAGATCCTATTGTTACTTGCAGTTTATAAGTCAAAATCCTAACATAGAACAATGAGCTATTAATTGTCATCTAAGAGCTGCATGCAAACTGAAAGGTATAAATTACAGCATTATGGTTTTTTCCCCAGCCTTTGATTATCCTAATGTTGCAAAAAGGGTTCATTTGGACAGAAATCAATTCTGGTTATTAAAGAGAACCCCCAACCATGGTATTACGTTCTAAATTCAGAGTTTGTGTTTCTCCAGATCAATCACTATTAAACTATACTGCCTACTAGTATGATTGTCATGTGACTCCTAGTCCTTTGTCTTATGTAACATTACCTCTTGTGATTTACACACGTATGATTGATTGTCTCTGTGTAATGTGTGATATAAAGTTCTCTGACACCCTACACTGGTATCAGTGGCGCTGTAAATCAAATTAAATGCATCTGAGCGAGAATGTGGTTATGGAGACTTGAGGAGCACTGTTAAAGGGTGGTAGTGAGGGAATCCGTGGCAGAGCGAGTCATTGGGGGGCACCAACATTGTCGCACAGGGCTCCACCAGCGCTAAAGGCGGCCACTTCTACTTCCTACAGTTCTAACACCAAATCAAAAACGTTGATTTGAAAACCCCTTGAATCTGAAGCATACCTTCAAGTCAATGTATGATTTAGCAGTGGTCTCGGTTGTTCCAAGTCTTTTTTTATATATGTACAATCTTTATTTGTTTGCAATGGTGTCTTGTATTTTTGTACTATATGTGTTGTGTTTTTGCACTTAACATAATTCTGCCGAGTAAAGAGCCCACACACAAAAAAGATTGTCCTACGTCTCTTAGCATGTGCGTGTGGGATACTGGTGAGAGGATTTACGTTAAAACAAATTGCAAAGTATTAATGTAATCCTAAGGTAGCACAATAATGGCACAGAAAGATAAGGGAGCCTTTTGAAATTTGCAATTATATCCATGGTGTGAGAGGTTTTCTCTTGTGTCATTTTATATTTTGAATGATCCGCCCCTCATTACCTCAACAGGATCTCCCCCTTTATGAGGCAGAACTCGAAATTGTATCATGCACTCATCTGGAAACAATCAGTTAACGAGGAGTAAATAATATACATCTTTGTGAGACCTGCACCTAGCTTTTCCATCCAATGTGACAAATGTAATCCATTTAATACAGTTTTAAAATATATGGACTTATTTCATTTGTATATTTATATTTTTGTCCATGTTACTGATATCCACGTTAGGTCTCTTCAGTGATGCCAAATAAGATCAATAGTCCTGCGATGTCACTTTCTGTGATATCACTTCTTGTGATGTTACCAAGGGCGGCTCCTCCACTAGGGTGGAGGAGCGTCACTCACTGCTTTCTCGCAGTGCGAGAAGCAGAAACACAAAATGCTAAAACTACCATTTTATGTTTCTGCTTCTCGCACTGCGAGAAAGCAGAAGTGTTTGGTTGGGGGCGGGCGGGTCTGCTTTAGGGCAGGGGAGGAGTGCCTTGCCCACTGCTAAGGGCGCTGACTGTTTGGTCGGTCCTCCGGGGCCGACCAAACCAGTCATGCGCACTCTGGCCTTTCTCCATGTAGGCTGCAATGCAGCCTACATGGAGAAAATGGCCTCCCCATAGGCGCCTGGCTGGTCGGCGTCCCGATCAATCACAATGCTGCCATTGCAGCGTTGGAATTGGCTTAGGGGAGGGAGGCTGCCTGCTTCCTGTTCCTGCAGGAGAGCAGGTCAAGAGCAGAGACGACGCGAGGCCCGGGAAGGAAAGTTTATTTTATTTTTAAATTAACCCCGCCGCGCGCGAACCCCCGCGAGACCCTCCACCCGCGGGTCATGCTGGCCCGACTGGATGTTACATGCAAATTAGAGGGGCCTCACATCTTCCCTTTCGCCCGGGGCCCCAGAAGTTCTAGGACCGGCCCTGCCTGGGATAATGTATCGAGAGGACCGTTTCTGGGCGACGCAGAGCCAGTGCCAGCTGTAATGTCCGAACACCAATCTCTAACTTGGAGAAATACTGGGTTAAACAAATTCACTTTACCCACGCGGTTCTACGCTTTGTCATTTCCACCGTTCATGATACAGCGCTGCAGTTCCCTTTTCGTATAGGGGCAATATACGATCGTTTGCAGCAGTGTCAAGCTGAAACATGGGAGGTGGGCGAGACACTTAAGGATGAAGTCAGGCTTGACCTAGAGGTCATACTCTGGCTCGGATCAAGGACCTCTTGCACCATCGAGCCCAAAACAAGCCGAGCTTTAATGAGGCTTCTGCCTTCACCCACGCCGAACCATAATGTGGCAAGATATAACAAGCATTGGCATAGCCAATAGGTCTCGCCTTTGGGACCTTATAAGTGTTTAGCCATGCAACAGTTAATGTTGTTGCAGTAAGGATATTGCGCTGCATAACTAAATACCTATAAGGTCCCAAAGGCGAGACCTATTGGCTATGCCAATGCTTGTTACTAGAAGAGTCTAGAGGACCTAGAATATGGAATTACCACTGGGAAGAGTGAGACAGTTTCAGCACTGCCTAGAGGACTTACAACTCAGACCAGAGTCGCAGCTAGGAGCACTGTCTGGAAGACTTAGAGTGAGGAATTACTGACGGGGCCAGAGTAGCGGGTAGCAGCACAGTGTAGAATACTTAGAATGAGGAATTACCACTGGGAACAGAGATGCAGCTGCAGCACTGCCTAGAGGACTAAGAATGAGGAATTACCACTGGGAACAGAGACGCAGCTGCAGCACTGCCTAGAGGACTAAGAATGAGGAATTACCACTGGGAACAGAGACGCAGCTGCAGCTCTGTCTAGAGGACTAAGAATGAGGAATTACTCCTGGGAACAGAGACGCAGCTGCAGCACTGCCTAGACGACTAAGAAAGGGGAATTACCACTGGGAACAAAGACCGAACTGCCATATTTGTGACCAGATAAAGAATAAGATTTAAAGCACTGTTTACAGAAACGGAGCTCTGAGCGAATGAAACATTAATAATGCTAAAAATAAAAGATTGGGTGAAAGGGAGCTAGCGAGTAAAGTCAAATTTCTAACATTCTAACTTTGTGACTGCTCAACTTGATCTTCAATGACCCAGACTCTGTTAATTATAATTGAAAGCTAGGTTGCGAAGGGAAGAACAAACTGTGGGTGGGAGGAGAAAGTAGTAACTCTGGTCAGCTGCTCATGTTTGCAACATTTCCAGAACACTAGGCAGGCAATCAGAAAAAATAGTATGCGAAACGAACTGAAATGGACAGGCTCTATACATACTTGAATGCAGAGTTAATATTTTGCATCCATGCCCACCCGGACATTCTCTCTACACCATTTGAAATGTATTTTCAATAGAAGTAATGCAGATTAGCCTTTTTAATAGAGTATATCGGGAACTGAATTATCTATCTAATATCCGCAGCATTACCAATCTCTCTAGTACATTTTTATCAACTTCAGAAGAATGGAAGGCCGAGTCAACCCTATTAAAATTCTAACCTGCGACATGCTGGATTAATGGGGTTTGGAGCACCAGCTATTCACAGCTACCTCACTTCCTGAACATGGGGCTGGAAAGAGTATCACTGACCTTGAAAGTGCCTTAAAGAATGCATGCTCCACAGGGCTATCCATATCTGCCACTTCATTCTGAGACTGTTTATTTGCCCCCAAAAACAGACCGTCTGACTTTGCGCCCTCCCAGCCTCCGGTGCTGTGCTTCTCAGTCTTCGGGTGCTTCCGCCCACCACGGACACCGGAGCTGGCTGAACTTCTACACACAAATGCACTCAGATGCCGGGGTCACCGAGGGCAAGAGTGCTCCCAACCCCACACGCTGTCTGTCTACTGTGGAACCTGAAGCATGTGCCTGGGCTTTGACACCTACCATGCGAGGGAGAAAGTGAGTGCGCAGTGCAAACGTCGGCTTAGAAGCCCATGAATAGATCCTGCCTGCGTCTCTATAGATATCAGCAGCGCAAACGCAGATATCAGCAGCACAAGCGCACTAAACCAGAAACAAATCACAACACATCTGTCTGGCTCCTTTCCTTGCTGCTTCTCGTCCTTCTCATTCACCCTGCCTAGTTCACTCGAGCCGAATGACGTAGCTAGGGCGCCATGGCCCCTAAAGCAAGCAAACAAACAAAACATGTGACCAGTTACACATGCGTAGTTTTGTGTTGGATCGGTCACAAAAGCATACACTGCGCGCACACCGAAAACCGAAGGTAACAACGGGTTTAGACAGCAGCTGCAGAGACAGCCTGAGCTGGAATGTTTATTTACAGCTTGTAAACAGTACTCTGGAGCCCGTTTTCTACAAAGTTATCAAAGAGCAGTGGCATATATTGCTATGCAAAGCTAAGCATTTATTGAAAGTAGACGGCGCTCAGGCAGAGGGCAGGCTCAAAGGGGAGGGGCTTTGCGAGACAGAACAAGGC
The DNA here is from genome assembly GCA_963921515.1 of Calotriton arnoldi. NCBI lineage: Eukaryota > Metazoa > Chordata > Amphibia > Caudata > Salamandridae > Calotriton > Calotriton arnoldi. The sequence goes on from CAWUFW010025694.1 coordinate 22,564, forward strand.
TGTGTTTCACAGAGGAGCGGACGGTCTGTGTAAAACACAAAGCCAGTCTGGGCTGCACACACCCACGGAGGTGATCTATAAGCTGAGCCAGGCCACACTTTAAAAGTTAAAGAAGTAAGCGATCTAAGAGGACGTGGTGCAAAGTACAGAGCTGCCGACTTTCGTACTTGGAAACCGGGTTCGAGTCTCGGTTCTGCCATGCCTACAAAAAACAAGCGCGCGCGCCTCGCGCTCAAAGTAAAAAAAAAAAAAAAAGTTTGACGAGAGGCAGCGGGGAGGGGAGAGAGGAGGGGGCCAGCGCCTGTTTCCCTTGCGGGAGTGAGCAGGAACCATCTGTTAATTACAAACAGATGGTTTGAAAGCTCGCTCCCGCAAGGGAATCGCCAAACGTGCATGCGTTGCCATTCAAAGCAATGCAATGCGTGCACGTTTTTGACTGCAAAACTGAATCGATTTCAAAAGGTCTTTTTCCTAAGCAGCGCATGCGCGCTGCGTAGGCGAGACCTAAAAACAGCATAAACCTTTGGAGATAAAAGGCGAAAAAGATGCAGCCATCCAGTGCATATTATGAAACCAGAAACCTGGGACCAATCCTGGCTTCCTCATTTGACCAAAATGTGTGATCCAAGGCAAATATTTTATTTTACAGACCCTCCTTTTTGTTCGTTATCACATATGAGAGCACATTCCAACATGGGAGTTTAGGGTGTGCGTTGACCAAAAATAATCTGATCTATTAAAGTGAAGTGCTTCTGCATATTAAAACAATACCTTTTTATTTTAAAGAGACCATCACATTTTCACATGATGTTTTTTGCTTGATTGAGATGCCAACTATTTTCAGGGTTTGGCTCGTGCGGGTGCTCTACGAGGGCAGCCACACAGACCCATGGCTCGGCTCTGGCTCAGCTCTCTCTGTTAATTTGTTGGCTTGCTCGCCTTCACTAAGACGCCATTGTCATTCCTGCGCTTACAGTAAGATACATTTTTACAAATAAAAATGTGCGTGCATCGGTTCTGTTAGTTCCATTAAAAACTGTTCTGCTCCTATTGAGAATTGCCCTCCATCATTAAGAAGTGTTTCCGGTTTCTGTGTATCATGTGTCTACATTCGCTCACTTGAGAAATGTAATCTCTCTCCACGCTACCAAATCAGGGGCGTAACCAGTAGCGGCCCGTGGAGGGAGTTCCGTGAGGCGGGGCAGGGGAGGGGCAGGGTGGGGGGTAGTAAACACCGGAATATGGATGAACGGAGGTAAGTAAACAGTTAAATAAATAAAACGAATTTCGTTGCGCGCGCTGCAACGCATTTTGCAATACAGCGCCCGCAACGAAATTAGTTTTATTTATTTAAATGTTTACTTACCTCCGTTCATCCATATTCTGGTGTTACTACCCCCCCATCCTGCCCCTACCCCGCCCCGCCTCACCGCCCCACGGAACTCCCTCCACGGGCCGCTACTGGGCGTAACACAGACCCGTGCTGCACACGGGGGCAGGATTGGCATTTTAGGAAGCCCTTAACCCACCAGGGGGCCCCCATTCAGCCAAAGGCCAGTGACTATCTGTGGATATTGGAGTCTCCCATTCCGTAGGGGCGAGGGGGGGGGTAATTTTGCGTTACGCCACTGTACCAGATAGTTTACTGAAGCAACTTTTACCCAGGCTTGACTGGATCTCTTTAAGCTGAAAATCTTGCTCCATCGCCGCGAGATTCCAGTATTTGTGCAAACGCTTATGTTGCCCGTACGGGTAATCACAGCCTTTCAGCATTCAAATCATAGTAAGATCTAACTCTTTAAAACTCCTTTTCTGGCTAGGCCCCTTTTACACGCTTTGATGCAGGTTTTAGTCATCAAGGCTAAGTGGTGCAAGAGGTGCTGTCTTTGTGCAGTAGTGCAGGTGGCGGGCACCATCTCTAATTTTTGGAGACATGGACTTATGTTTCCGCATCGAACGTTGACACAGAGCAAGAGAAAGACACAAAAGGCAAAGATAAGGCAGAAAGCCTTCAGAGAAAGTAAGAATAAAAAAATAACCTGTAAGAGTGAGATAGAGACAGTAAGTGAAGGGCGGTGTAACAAAGAGGCATGGGGTGGAATCAAGTCTAGACAACCGTGGTAAGTGACTAGTGTTGTGTTGAGATCATCAAATGAGACTGGGACCTCAAGGTAGATCAAGCGCAAGAGCACTACTTTATTACAGGAAACAGCGTTTACAACGCTCTCATTACATCTCGCTACTATTACAACGCGGTCGTTACAACGACCGCCTTGTTAGTACGCGATGCATTTACATCGCAAGTCATTACAACGACTTGCACTAGGGGGCGCTGAGGTATTGGAAATGAATTCCAACACCTTCCCTACTGTTGCGCAAACTGAAGTAGGAATGGTAATTAATACTATTCCTAAGTCCAGCGCACCCCCTAGTGCAAGTCGTTGTAATGACTTGTGATGTAAATGCATCGCATACTAACAACCCGGTCGTTGTAACGACAGTGTTGTAAAAGCATGCAATGTAATACATTGCGATGTAATGAGCCATATTCCTTTATTGCACCTCCTCCATCCAGGGAGCTGGTCCAACTGTCAGTATTCAGACAACAACTTTCTATAATGTCAATATAAAAAAAAATGATTTGAACTAAAAGATCCTAGCTAGAACTGCCCTATGCCATTCGACAACTAGCAAAGCATTGGGCAGCGACAAGCCCCTAAAAAAAACATAGTCAATTATGGCAGCATGTTTATGTTTTGTAACCTTCTAGTTCATTAGCAAAAATTGGAACCTCTGCACATTACCGCACATTTTTGAACTGCAGCTGTTTTAAAAAGGGACTTCAACTAAAGTGGTTCTAGTTATGCTTTCAGAACAATTCAAACTATCTTAGTATGCCGAATTTTGTAATGCAGATTCTGTAATTAATCTACTTATTTGTTGTTCATTCAATATCATGAAGGAGTGAGACCAGTGAGGGTGATATTTTAGACCTGTAATGTGAGCAATACGTTGACCTCGTATTATAAGGAATAACATTGTTTGACCCTGTATTTTAAGGTGTAAATTACCCTCTTCCATATTGCAACTTAGCTTGGAGTTTTAGGGCTTATAGCCTCATACCTCTATATTACCACCGAGCTCCTCGGTGACTTGTAAAATACCTATGATGTAAAGAATAGGGTACTTTATCCCATATATAAATTTAGAACTGAATGCAAGAGCTTCAAAATTGAATCAAATTTTAGTGCACCTTCTCCCCTTGCTACCCAACACGAGAACCATGGAAGGATGAGCCTCCGACTACCTCCAATCTCATGTTATGTAATTTTATAATGATTTGTATAGCGCACTAATCACCCGAGACGGTATCCAGGCACTTGAATCCTGGTCTTTTAGATAAGGTGGTTTTAAAAAAAATACAAATTAGTACAATCATATGCTTACGGCTTCACGGGGCGGAGAGAACACTGGCCGCTGGACTGATATCAAGAAACTAGTTTACATGGTCAATTAAATACCCACAATTTGACAATAATTAGCAGCCAGTAGTCTCCAGGACCAGCAGTTTATGGGCTCTGTAGCATGGTGCCAGAGTTCTTAATTCACCAAGACCACACTGCTTCTCATGTTAATTGCCTTAATTTTCCTCAAATGAAATCTGTTATTCTCTTTTATCTCACTACACATTTGTGTCATTTTCTCACCCATTATTGCGAAGGTCTCCCCACTGATTTTATTGCTCTGATGTACTGTTTCTATTTTAATAGATAGTTTTAGCTGTATAGAAAACCTTAAATCATTAGTGATTCATTAAGGTAGAAAGGAAGTACAGAGACAAGGTGGGCTTTAGGTCAACCCCCTTTAGCCATTAGTTTCGTGTGTTTTGTTTATCATGGTTTGCTATTGCCTGAAAGGCTGTCCATTATAGTTGTGACATTTCATTGATGATTACATTGTCCTATTTTTAGCCCCACTTGGTTTGTTGCCTGGGTACCAATTAATCTTCTTGTTAAATTTCACATAATGTGTGTATTTTACTTTGCAGACACAATGATATTTCACTTGCTTCGTTATGGCTTTCTTTTATTAAGAAAGTGGATGCCTTATCCCTTAAGAAGGGCAAAGGGCTACTCACTAATCATCCTTGGCAGCTCATGTATTTTACCTGTATCGTTGTCATAGAAACATGTTGTTGATTTATTATTATTCTTTTTTTTAAGAAAGGCTTTCTTATTTCAAGTTTATATGTAAATTTATCAAATTGGAAAAAAATAAGAAAAAACAATTAAGTACGTTGTATGGCATTGTATATGAAGTAATTTTTAGCAGCCATCGCATTCTTTGGCAACAGAATACCATTTACAGAGAACCAACTATATGAACGTAAACCACCCCTGCCAAACAGTGCCATCTTTTTCACTCTGAAGATTCTCTGAACAGTAGTTATGGAAATAGTAGCCCTTTCACAAAAGTACCTTCAATGCAATATTTTGCTGTGCATGACTTTAAAATTCACGACTTACAACTAGGGCTCCCGGTTTTATGGTATTTATATTTTTGTCATTTCTGTCTGTATTTATCCATATTTATTTTTTGCTAATTTTACCTGGATTTATCCATATTTATTTTAGGTTTTGTGAAAAAATGAAGCTGAAATGTGTATATTTCTGCATTTATTTAACAAGTTAATGTGCACTCGTGCCTGAATGCCTGAGAGGTTTCAATGATATATACACATTCAGATGATAAACTACTCACCTATAAGAAAACTTGCACATTTTAGTATCAAGATTGGGCAAATCTACTGCTGTTCAAGGCTCTTTACTAAAGTTTCTTTATTTGTTTAATCCCTTGCCTGTCAATCCGCACAGCTTTTGACCTGGCAGTCATGATTGACAGCATTCATAATCATTAAAAAACAACCCAATTTCCGTTTTTATCAACATTTAAAAATAAATACAGACAGGAAAATAAATGGTTTTCTGTCTGTATTTATCTGTAAAAATGGAAAACAGGGAGCCTTACTTACAACACAAAGGGAATCTTCTCATTGTTTCTTCTTTTCATAACACTCTTGTTTGATGGTACTGCTTCACTAATGCAGTCTGGTCTGCAGATGGGCCCCTTCCCAACTACCACACAGTTTTAGCCCAGCATGTTGTTATTGCATTTTCGTTCTAGGACAGCTGAAGCAACAAGCACAAAGTTGGTCATCTATTGCCAAACACGTCCCATGACTATTTTGACTATTTTGTTGCTTTCCTTCGTTGTTGTTCTGTTTAGTTTCCCACCCATTAGATAAGTGTTCTATGTCAATATGTTTTATCTGCAGTTCAGGCTATAATACAGAGCAGTCTTATTTCCCCTTATAATTTAATTTCTCCAAAGCTATAAATGTAGAATCTGTAACTTGTGTGCTTATCAATTTTGCTTCTGAAAGTATTGATGGTGTACTTCTACACACACGTAAATGTAATACAAAAATGCACGTCTGCTTAAAAAAATCTCCACATGGAATGTAGTTCCCCAAGGGTAAAACCCTCTTGCTTTACTCCACAAGCAATTTTGGGTGTGTTCCCTCCCTTTTCTACACTAGACACAGATTTTGCAGACCACAGGAGTAAATCTCTGAACATGTCTTGATGGAAATATGCTTTTGAAAGTACGTGAAAGTACGTGAATACACACACACACCTGCAAGTATGTGGGTGCTCACAAACACTGCAAGGCTTCCTCATCCTGAAACACTCATCCCTCCTGCCTATGATCAGATTTGGTCATACATAATATTTTACCATACTGATGTAATGTTACGTCAGTAAATCACTTTGTTAGAATAAATTCAAGGTTGTCGAACACAAAATGTGAATTTACACATAACACAAGCCCTTTGTGCACTTAAGTTCAACTTGGGTTTGCAGATTGCTTTATGAATTCATATTTAGGGGCCAATTCCGATCTCGGCCGGTAGGGCACTGAATCGGATTCGGCTTTAACGGATCCGATTCGGAGCCCTCTTTTTTGACCGATTCGTACGTGCATCCAGCCGAGCGAATACGATGCGAGCGCACGCAAAATCGCCGACCGACTCGTACGCGGGTCCGAACCGCTCCGACCGACTCGCACGGACATGACTCGCACCGTGAAATGGAGACGTTCCCCGGCCAGGCAAGTACGATGCGCGCCGCGAGCAGTCCGACCGACTCGCGCCGTCCGGCTCGAAAGAGCTATCGGAGCCGGACTTTGGGGGTCCGTGTCGGACCCCCCTGTACGTGTAGCCGCGTGAGTCGCACACAGGGGGGACCCATGGGTCCCCCCTACCTGTGCATGTACGGCGCGATTCGCATCGACGCGTACCCGCTGTAGGGGGCGCCCTTGTTCGCCTCGCACCCATTGAGTCAATGGGAGCCCGCGTATGCGTCGTACGACCGGCTCCCATTGACTTCAATGGGAGTCCGACCGAATCAAGTCCGATTGCATGCGTGCGCATCGTACTCATTCGGTCGGACTGCCAGAGTCCGATTCGGTCGGAAATCTCTCCAAGTCCGGCTCGGTCGGAGAGATTTCCGGCCCGAATCGGAATCGGCCCCATAGCATATATGTGAGCAAATAATTATGATACTGTTGAGTCAAAAGTGAATGAGCTCACCCATTTATGGATTGTGTTCCTTTAAGGGTAATTGTACACTGCTAGCTTTTTTTACTTTACATTTATTTGGATTGGGAAAACAGAACTGCAACTGGTGCCACATGTTTCACCTCAATTAGTTTTTTCAAGGCAAAAGTACATAAAGGTTTTAGTGGTCATTCTCACTATAAATGTTTAATTCAAACATGTACTGATTATTTTCATTGTAACAGGTTACGAGTTATTGCATTAAAGGCATCAGTTAGTTGTTAATTGTCCCTTTTTGTTTTTTTAAATCAATGTAATATGAAACTAACAAATTTGATTTTGCAATATTTTACCAAAAAATATGTTTTTATATTTTTACCTCCCATGACCCAGAGTGTATAACTTGTAGTATTGTACCTACGATTCTGGCCCAAACACACATTAGAACATATTTAATTGAATTTAATTTTGGGGATTTGATCTGTCTTCCTGCTGAGATATTCAATGATATAATGTATTAATAACTGCAATAAATAATCTTTTATTTTATAATGTACTGAAACAAAATGAGTGAATAATTGGATGCCTACACCTTTTTAGCTTCCCTTCAGTAACACTTCCATGATCTCTAAGTGGAGGGATGCTCCATTAATTTGCCTTGCATAACCATAAATCAAAAGCATACACACTTCCTGGTACTCAGGTTACTGAAAGGGGAGTATATATAACCTGCTTTCATCGTACAATATGTTCTCCTTTATTACCATGATTAAGTCAAGGACAATTCACTTTTTCCTTGACTGAAAGTGAAAATAGGAAATGATAACATGAATGATATTTAGAAAGATGAATCCTTCTCTTGTGTCTACAAATTTATGGCTTCTGTGTCGATCGATTCAATTCAACATACTTTATTCGGTTTGTTGAAACAACCATAAAAGCAATTCCAGAAATAAAAATATACTTTTAAAATCAATAACACAGTATAATGACATATTCCATAATCATAAAGGACAAAGATGATAGCGTATTTTTAAAATAGATAACGCGGCATAGTAGAATATTCCAGAATCATTTAAGAACAAGAGCAGTTCATAACAGCATTGCACGTTCTCGCATTATATCTATTTTTTGATCATTTAACAGGGGCAATACCTTTCCTGGCATTAATTGCTTTTAAAATGAGTGACGCAACATAAAAGCATATTCCTGGGTCATTCAGTGCAAGAAGCAAGTTCATAGCAGCGTGATACGATCTCACATTATATTTTATAAAAGCGGTTTCAGATAAAAATATCTAAAATACAAGTAAAAATTACAGAAGAGCATAAAGTGCACTGTGCTTTGTTTGGAAAGCTCATCACAAGGGCAGGGTGTAGAATCCAGGGGGCATAACTGGGAAAGTGACTAGATGATGCACTATGCCTAATCTCAATCTTGTCAATACATAACTGTGTGAAGATTTAGTCACTGTGATCAGCTAGTCTTGAATTCCTCTTCTAGATTCAATTGATTGGTAAAATTTAAAACTCAAATGTTTCTCTATGGCACTCCTACGGGTTTCTTTTTTGTATGCCAAGAATGAATCTTTCATTTCCCTTTTGTTTAAAGAAGCCACCTGTCGAAAATCTGTATATTAAATAGCTTACTATAATATATATCACTAATATATTTTAACCACGGAATGTGTGATTTTTTCTCAAGGAGTAAACAATCTTTGATGATAGATTTAGTAAAGGCTGTCTCGTCTTTAGCCCATATAGATCTCCATACCAGCAGCGGCTGCATAGCAGTCAAATCTGCTAGGTATGTCAGATCCACCCCCGATGTGTTAGCTCAGTAGATGCTGAAGGTTGCGGGCTTAAAAGCCGTTTTAAAAAGGCTTTTTCTTCTTGTTGCAGGACCTGCCGCAATGATAGCCCCAGACCCCTGCACCATATATGGCCGTTGCAACACATCTCGCCTTATATATTGTCAACATTTCCTTTACAGGGTGGTTACCTAATTTAGATGCGAATCTAAAAATCCCATGTGCATTCTTGGTCATCTTGGATTGGACATTAGATAGTTCCAGATTCCATTTCCCATTGCCCGAATAGGTTACCCCTAAATAGCAGAATGAATTAACAGTTTGTACTGGAGTGCTATCAATATAAAAGGTTTTACATTTCATTGGTTTAGTGCCACATATCATGGTAAACGTTTTTGTTTTGTTAATTAGCAGTTTACATTCAGCTATAAACTTGCTAAATTTATCCAAGAGTCGTTGTAGGTCAACAGGGGTCCTAGAAAGGAGTACTGTATCATCTGCGTATAATAAAATAGGTATGGGGTTGCCCAATATTTGCGGGGCGTCTGCCTTCTGCAACTGCAGCACTTTATCAACCTCGTTAATGAATAGAGAAAAAAGTAGTGGGGCAAGGACACAACCTTGGCGAATGCCACGTTTTATGTCAAAATTTGGAGTGCACTCACCCCGTTGTCCGTATCTCACTTTGCAGGATAACATTTCATAGAGCTTGCAAGAAAATGAACAATGCCTTTGGGTGCACCGAGATTAAGTAAAGTAGGCCACAAAATTGTATGATCAACTAGATCAAAGGCACTACTAAGATCTGCAAAACATAGGTATAGTCTCCCTTCTTCAGCACATGTATATTTACCTTTTAGCAGTTGTAGATGAATGCATTGTTCTGTAGTCCCTAATCCTCTCCTAAAACCGTATTGCGCTGGGGAAAGAACATCATTATCGTTTACCCATTCCTCCAGTCGCATTAATAAACTTTACTCATCACTTTTACGGATGAGTCTAAAAGTGATATGGTGCGGTAATTTTTGGCTTCTGACTTATCGCCTTTTTTATAAATAGGGATTATAACTGACTGACCCCACATGTCAATTCTATAGTATACCTCATGGAAGAAAACAGAGTGCTGATGTGACTATGTAACCTTTGTTGTTGAGACACAGTCTTAGGCGTCAACAACAAAGGTTACATAGTCACATCAGCAATATATATTTTTTTATTTTAGATATCTTTATTGAAACTATTTAGAAATACAGGGCAACATATAGACCGTAGACACATCATATGGACAAGAAGGTTTATCCAAACAAGGAAAGGCCTCACAAAGGGGAGACCATATGTACTGTAAACTTAGAGCAGATTGAGTAACCCTGTCCAATCTCGAAGGGTGGCATTTGGTCTATTTCAACAGACAACAGGTAAAATCATTAAAAAAAAACCACAATATTGGGGAAATTCCACATCACCTCCCAACTGTAACTGAAGACCCGGTGCTGAACAAAACTCTAGTGCTGGGGGAAGAGGAGGGCTACAGGTCTTTTGGATTAGGAAGCGAGGGAATCTCATCACCCCTCACCCAAGAGCAGTGTGTGAGGGTCTGGGGCCACCCACAGATTGCCAGTGGGGATACTCTGGGGGCCCCCAAACCCCACAAATGCGAGGGTACATTTGTATTAGTCAAAGAGATGTAACACTCTTTCATCAATAAATGCAATCATTCTTAATTGTAGAGATACTTGATCATTCCCGTCAACCTGTCTCCCATAACACGAGTTTCCACATGTGCTCCCAAATTCCAAAGGTTAGATGCACGTTATCAGCAAAAAGGGGTCATCCAATGAGTTGTGACACAGAAAGGAAGTGAACAAGATGTGGCGATGTTCACAGTAAGTTTATTTCAAGTTAACATCAACTACATTAGAATCCATCGCTGTACCCTCTGCCAGACATGCTCCAACTGATACTGGTGGAATGCTCGTCCAGAGAGTCTGCAGTCGTGGAACTCTTACAACCACATTCCAATAACACCTACTGACATATGCCCATAACATATTATCTTTTTTTCTCCAAAACAAAAATACCATGATCCCCGCCCAAATAATAACAAACTAATATTGAAGAAATCATAAAACCCAATGCAGCTAAAGACAAAAAAAAATCTAGAAAGATAACTGGAGAAATTGGATATGTATACCATGAAAATGAAATGTATATTAGAACAACATTACTATAAAATAACAACATTCATAGAGTATGCTCCTCATCATATTCATGCACAAACTTCTACAGGTAACTCTCGCAGACCTTCCATGGTACACGTCTTACAGGAGTGGATCTACGTAGAACATGTTGTTCCAATTTTTGAGGAACTGACGTATTACTATTATTATTTTCCATCTTTCTGGAAATCATGTTTTCTTGAACTTCAATCCCATTCCTGACAACATCTTGGATTTGTACAATTTTTCCAACATTCCACCAATGACCACTGTCTGCCATTGCAGCATTACCACACACTTTCTTTACTGTCACAGGTTCACCATAACTGGCACCTCCTTTCTTCACAACATTTTTGACATTTAGCATGAACCACATCTCCAGTCAAAATATTGTTTATTTGACTGACTTTATAATATATCTGTCTTTCATTTTCTTCTGAATCCCTTCCACTCTACTAAGCATGAACCCCTGATCCATCTTACTTGTGACTTTACTTTTTACTGCTTTGGCTAACCAGGCGGGGTAAAGTATTGAGGTAGAATGACGTCCTCTGAGCAACTCAAAAAGGGAACACCTAGGCGAGTGAAAGGGATGTTGTGAGATAAAACCACAGCATCGAATTCATAGCTTCCTCCACATCATAATTGTTGTTCTTTCCCCACTTTATGCATTCAACAACAACTCTATTCATTCTTTGTGGATGGTAAAGTGAGCTCCTCAAGTACTTCACATCAGATTCTTCCAGAAACAATTTAATTTCATGATTCACAAATTGTATCCCATTATCTTAGTTGATAGATTCTGGGAAACCCTCCCTCATGAAAATATCTTTCAGTAAACGTACAGCATTGCTAGCCATGGGAGCTGAGAAGAAACATACTTCTGGCCATTTACTATGGTAGTCCATCAACACAAAAGCATAGCGTAAATGATTTGGTAGAAAATGAAAAGATCCTACCATATCAATGCCCACCTTCATACGTGGTCCTTCAGACAGAGGAACGCTTTCTCAGCTCTGCTACAAACCACACACTTTTTCACCACCATGTCCACATCCCTGTCCACAGAGGGCCACCAATAATAGGCTCTAGTCCTTCTCTTCATCATTGTTGAACCAAGATGTCCTTCATTTGCCTTGTTAACTAACAAGGGCGAATGATATCTGGGGGCACACATTTATTACACCTCATCACCACCCCATCCTCAATAGAGAGATCTTCAGCAACTTTGGAAAATGGTTGTATTTCTTAACACAAGTTCCTTTCTTTTGGCCAATCATTGACAATAAACTCTTTGACCTTTTTTAATACAGAATCATCCTCACCAGCTGTCTTCCAATCGATCTCAGTACAAGCTTTACTCTCATTAGCATCGACTAGTGCTATGACACAATCTTCTTTATCATCTTCCAGATCTATAGTGTCATGTTCACTGACAGATAACCTTGATAGGAAATCTGCCATGATATTCTCATTACCCGGAATGTACCTTATTTCTAAATCATTTTGAAGCATTTTGGTTGTAAGAGGAGCAATACGAGGAGTGGTGTACTTAACCTTGTCCCCACTCGAAATGTACACAAGGGGCTTGTGATTGGTCTGTATAACATATTTTCTGCCCCACACATAACTCCTGAATTTCTCACTCGCCCACCAACATGCCAGTAATTCCTTTTCAATTACAGAGTAATTTAACTCTGGCTCTCGCAACACTCTTGAAGCATAACTAATGACAGTATCACCCTCACTAGTACATTGAGTTAGGAGTGTACCCAACCCGTACTTACTGGCATCCACTGTGATGGTGCAAGATATACCATTGTCATATGCACTCAATGCTCTAGCATTCGGCATTTCAAGCTTAACCTGATCAAATGTGTCTTGGCATGCACTATCCCATATGAATGAAACCTTGTTTTTCAACATATTAGAAAGAACCTTCATCCTAGTGGCACAGCCCGGAATAAATCTAGCATAAAATTCACACATTCCAATGAACGAGCACAGCTCCTCCTTGTTCTTGGGTTTGGGACATTCTACAACTGCTTTATCCAACCAAGGGCTAGGGGAAATGCCTTTACTCGAGACAAAATGTCCCAAAAATTCAATGTCTCTTCCAGAATTCGCACTTTTCCTTCTTTACCACCACCCCATTTGTATCCAAATGCGAAGTACTGATCTAAGAATCTTGTTGTGATCTTCTAAGTGCTTAGCAAAAGTCAGCATATCACCCTTAACTTTCTCCAACAACTGGTGCGTTATGTGCTGGAACACTGAGGTGGCAGATGCCAGACCAAACGGCATTCTACAAAATTGGAAAGTGGCAAACAGTAAGCAGAATGCTGTCTAATGGCAGGACGTATCCTTCAACACCACCTGTTGATATGCAGAGGACAAATGAATTTTGGTGAAGCACTCCGTTCCTCCAAGAGATCACTAATCTTAGGTATGAGATAGAAGTCTATCCAGATTTCTTTGTTTAAGCTTCCTAAATCAATGCAAAAACGCATGTCATCATTGCATTTGAATGCAACAATCAAAGGGGAAAGCCATAGACTAGATTCAATGGGTTCAATAACTCCTCTATTTTGGAGCTTGTCCAGTTCACTTTTGAGGTCCTCCCTAAGACTAAACGGAACAGACCTAATCTTTTGTTTGACTGGAATTGCTCCTTGCCTGACTCTTATTCTGTGCCTAAAACCCACAATCTTCCCCAGACCTGTAGAGACACATTGGGGAATTCATCCTCAAGAGAAAAAGAAGATGGTAAATGCTTGAAACCTAGGGCCTGTTCACTTGTTCCCGGCTTGAGTACCATACCAAAAAGACCTTGGTGAAATTATCCCAAAATATTCTATCTTCTTAATGCTACATAGATTTTGCCTTGGATCTTGCACTGCTTGAATTGTAAAACATCCTCAATGAAGCCTTCTAGCTCAATTTTCCTACCTTCATACGAGACTGGTGCTCTGTCTGAAGGAAACAACATTCTATACCCCCAAGTTCTGCAAAACAGTTCTGATGTTATCACTGTCATATGAGCTCCTAAGTCAACCAAAAAATGTAAAGTCTTACCACCCACCTCAATATCAACATAGGGATCCAAACATTCTCTCGGGTCCCCACTGACAATATTGTCTTCGGTGACTACCACAATCATATCTTGGAAAGCTTTAGCCATGACTTGGTCCCTAGCTTCTTTACTGTCATCCACAACACTGTTGACTTTCAGTACCCTACTCTGTGCACCCTGGCAAAACTTAGCAAACTGTCCCATTTTGCCACACTTTCTACATGAGATATTGTTTGCTAGACAACCTCTGCCCTCTCTGTTGTGCATTAACTTATAACAGTTGTTCATATGGAACTCATCTTTGAAAATAAATGTTTCTATTATCACAAAGTTATTCTGTGCGGATCTAATCAAGGAAAAAAAGGATGATAGTATAACAGAACACATCTGTCATAAATGAATTGGAGCACAAAGTTGTATAGCTCAATTATTGCTTTTCATAGAACTCAATTCAGCTGAACTGAGTTGTTTATTTTAATTTATGATATAAAACCAGGAATATATACACAAAAATATATTTTGAAATATATATATATATATATATATATATATATATATATATATATATATATATATATATATTCCAACAAAAGTTGCCCAGGTGCAAATGCCACACATGGAAAGGTTTGTACCATCTTTATTGCAGGTTGCAGCGGACAAACAGCTACCTTCTTTCATCTCATAAAATTGCCAAACTCGTTTCGGGCGTACACTTCGTCCTTGATCACTGGCAGTTCAAAAAATCACTCCAGCCATTTGGGAACTCATTAAAATACTTTGCCAAGTCCCGCCCCAGTGGGCGTATGCAGTGTTGCTTACTGGTACTCGTAGTTCCCACAGTAATACCCCAGTGGGTGCTTTCGTGTTTTACCATTTCAAACAGTCTCTTACCCAAGTGGGCTGTGAAAGCGGGAAAAACTGTTCATGCTGCCAATACCATGACCTGCAACTGGGGACTTTCCATCCTCTCAGAACTAGATTTACACCGCCGCAGGGCCGCTATTGAGCAGCAGGGCGTCATCGCAGTTAGGCTCACCGCTACTATTCCAACAAAAGCTGCCCAGATGAAAACGCCACACATGGAAAGGTTTGTACCATCTTTACTGCAGGTTGCGAAGTATACGCCCGAAACGAGTTTGGCAATTTTATGAGATGAAAGAAGGGAGCTGTCTGTCCGCTGCAACCTGCAATAAAGATGGTACAAACCTTTCCATGTGTGGCGTTTTCATCTGGGCAGCTTTTGTTGGAATAGTAGCGGTGAGCCTAACTGCGATGACGCCCCGCTGCTCAATAGCGGCCCTTGTGCGCTTTTCTTCCTCTTTCTTCACATGTCCTACCTTTGTAGGCATAGTTAGAAATTAGCATTTAAAAAACCTTTGAAATTCACTGAAAAAACCATAGGTTTCAGGGACGTTATAGTTAGAAATTAGCATTTAAAAAACCTTAGAAATTCACTGAAAAAACCATAGGTTTCAGGGACGTTATAGTTAGAAATTAGCATTTAAAAAACCTTAGAAATTCACTGAAAAAAACCACAGGTTTCAGGGACGTTATAGTTAGTTGGACATTTCACTCGTACAAAACCAGAGAAATTCGGCCGTTATAGTTAGTTGAGCTAACTCTAACTCGCGCCCCGCAATGCACTGCTGATGACGTCACATATTACATCATTCATGACATGGTCAGTGACATCACTGATGACATCTCAAATCACATCACTGAAGACATCACTGATGACATCATCCAGTGACTATGTCTTTCTATAAAGTTTAAATATGTTTTATATATATATATGCCAAGGTGTATTGAAGAATGAGTGGGTGTATGAGTGTCTGAATGGATGATTTAGTAGGTGCGTGACTGACTATAAGTGAGTGATTAAACGTGTCTTACTGAATGCATGGGTTAGTGACTAAACTGTGTAAATGTCTGTATCAGTCTGTTAGTTGGTGTGTAACCGGCTGCATGGGTTGGTGAGTAGCCACATGAGTGTCAATATGGGTTATTGATTGGTTGTCTGAATATATGTATGGGTGCCCGAGTGTCTGTGTGGGTGGGTGGAGAGTGTGTGACTCTGTGCATAGATGTGTGAGTGGGTGATTCACTGGGTATATGGGTTCAAGACTGCATGTGTGAAGGGCTGTATGGGTGGGTGAGTGTGTGTATGGGTGTGTTGGTAAGTGAATAGATGTCTCAGTGGTACATCTGTGAGTAACTACATATGTGAAAGGCAGTATATGTGAGTGTTGGAGTATATAAATGACTATATGTGAGAGTGAGGGATTGTGAGAGTGGCTATATGGATGAGTGTGTGCTTGTATCAGTGATTGTATAAGAGAGTAAGTATGTGTTAGTATCTGTATGAATAAGTGAGGTGGTGTGCGTATAACTGTATAAATGAGTAAATGGGAGTGTGAATGATTCTTTGCATGACTGACTAGGTGTGTGAGTATCTGTATAGGTGTATGAGTGCATATGATAGTGCTGTATTGATGAGTGACTGCATGTATGAGTGACTGTATGGGTGAATGAGTGGACGTGTGTGTAGACCTAGGAATCAGTGAGTGGGTATGTAGTAACCGGTATTGGTGTGTCTATGGTTTCGAAAATGGTAGTCTGTATTTTAGAGTGGGCGTATCAAAGGTTATATTAGGGTATGAGGAGGTGCATCAGATTATCACGTGGATGATGTCATCAGTGATGTCATCAGTGATGTGATTTGAGATGCCATCAGTGATGTCACTGACCATGTCATGAGTGATGTAATATGTGACGTCATCAGCAGTGCTTTGCGGGGGCGTGAGTTATAGTTAGCTCAACTAACTATAACGGCCGAATTTATCTGGTTTTGTACAAGTGCAATGTCCAACTAACTATAACGTCCATGAAACCTGTGTTTTTTTCCAGTGAATTTCTAAGGTTTTTTAAATGCTAATTTCTAACTATAACGTCCCTGAAACCTATGGTTTTTTTAATTTCTAAGGTTTTTTAAATGCTAATTTCTAACTATAACGTCCCTGAAACCTATGGTTTTTTCAGTGAATTTCAAAGGATTTTTAAATAATAATTTCTAACTATAATGTCCCTGAAACCTATGTTTTTTTCAGTGAATTTCTAAGGTTTTTTAAATGATAATTTCTAACTATGCCTACAGAGGTAGGACATGTGAAGAAAGGCACAGAAAGAAGCAAGAGAAATGTAGAAAGAGGCAACAGAAGTCCAGAAAGACGAAGTAAAGTGCAGGAAGAAGCAAGAGATATGCAGAAAGAACCAACAGAGGTGCAGGAAGAGGCCTTGTTGCAAAGTCATCCTGTGCCCCCAACTTTTTGCTGACTGGTACTGGTGGTAACTGACTCTGACTAACCAGGCCCGGAGCCAGTGCTATGCTGAAAGACACTTAGAATACAGTGAAAACACCTACATACACTAGGGTACACCATGGGTTGGGGTACCCCCGTGATTGGCATGACCTCCCCTGTAAGGCCCTAGTACATAATAGGGCAGGGGGATTAAAACTACCTCTAACTCAGAGGTGCAGAAAGAGGCAAGTGAGGTGCAGAAAGAAGTAAGAGCAGTGCAGAAAGAACCAACAGAGGTGCAAAAAGAGGCAAGAGGGGTGCAGAAAGAAGTAAGAGAAGTGCAGAAAGAGGCAAGAGAAATGCTGAAAAAAGCAACAGAGGTTTAAAAAGAAGCAAGATAAGTGCAGAAAGAGGCAAGTGAAGTGCAGAAAGAAGCAAGAGCAGTGCATAAAGAACCAACAGAGGTGCAAAAAGAGACAAGAGGGGTAAAGAAAGAGGTAGGAGAGATGCACAAAGAGGCAAGAGAGGTACAGAAAGAGGCAGGAGGGGTGCAAAAAGAAGGAAGAGAAGTGCAGAAAGAGGCAAGAGAATTGCTGAAAGAAGCAACAGATGTGTAGAAAGAAGCAAGAGCAGTGCAGAAAGAACCAACAGAGGTGCTGAAAGAGGCAACAGAGGTGCAGAAGGAGTCACGAGGGGTACAGAAAGAAGGAAGAGGAGTGCATAAAGCAGCAACAGTGATGCTGAAAGAGGCACGAAGGGTGCAGAAAGAGGCAAGAGAAGTGCAGAAAAAGCAACAGAGGTTCAAAAAAGAGGCAAGAGTGGTGCAGAAAGAGGGAAGAGAGGTGTAGAAAGAGTCTAGAGAGTTGTACAAAGACGCAAGACAGGTGCAGAAAGAAACAAAAGAAGTGCAGAAAGAAGGAATAGAGGTGCAGAAAGATGCAAAAAGGATGCAGAAAGACGTAAGAGGGGTACAGAAAGAAGCAAATGAGGTGCAGAAAGAGGCAACAGACGTGCAGAAAGTACAAGAGATTTGCAGAATGATGTCAAGAGAAGTGCAGAAAAAGAAAGAAACGTGCAGAAAAAAGCAAGAGAAATGCAGAAAGAGGCAAGAGAGGCGCAGAGGGAAGCAAGAGTGGCTTGTACACCATTAGTACCAATTTAACACCCACATTTAGCAATAAGTAACAGTTGACCATTCTAGGTTTGCAAAGGGCCTTCCAGCACGCTGTAACACTTGTCGCTGCATTTTTGGTAACGTTTGAGCCGTTTGATCTAGAAACAAGGCTTTTTTGTTCAAATCTGCAGAATAGGGTGCAGATGATGAATTATGTGGCTAATGCAGAAAATGTATAATTGTGCGAAAGTCGGTGCAGCCAAACAGTCACATAATTCCAGTGGCCCTGCTCATGCCTCGGACTAGGTCCACAAGTGCTCCTCAGTGATTCCATCTTTTTTTGTCTCACTGAGTTCATAGTTGAGCTTCTATGGAAATGAGGAACACTAAACCTGAGGTTACCACTCCACAACACAGACTACCATACCACATAATTACTCTCCATAACACATAATCCCACTCTACATAATTCCTATACACTAAATACCACATACTTTCTATCCACATAATTTCACTGCACAACATACCACATAATTCCACTACCCAAAACGTACATCCACTCCACTGGAGCCCTTGCTAAAAAAAATGGTAGACATTAATAAACCCATGGGTTATTTTTAGAGCACGAGTAACAATAGCTCCCGGCCCCGTGCCACCGACAAACCTCTGGGAAAGCATCCTGGAGAGCGTTTATTCTATTAAAAAACAAACACGATGTACACCCAAACACCCACCCCCGGGGGTGGGAGGCGGGTGAAAATCCCTCTTCACAGCTGGGAAGGAGCGCACACGGGATGCCTTTCCTAGGACAGCCGATTCTGGGAAGCATGGTTCACAGAAGTCAGCTAGGCAAACAAATAAGAAAGGAGGTTTTTTGGGTCAGGTCCGCTCTCGGGTTTCTGGGGGTGACTGCAGAGGAGCCGCGCGGCACGGCTACCCGACTGCTCTCCGTGCTGGCA